>BRZM01000704.1:0-31302 GCA_033238685.1 Lates japonicus | reverse complement strand
AGGACGTGAGGACAGGTGAAGAGGTGAGGACAGGTGAGAACAGGTGAGAATAGGTGAGGACAGGTGAGGACAGGTGAGCGTCTCACCGTCTGGAGCTCCGTCACAGACCACAAGATCGGCCGGCTGACCCTCAAAATGTCGGATTATCTCCTGAGCTGTCGACACCTGAGAGGAAGACGACCACACAGGTCATGTGACTCTCTGAGGTTCACCTTGTAAAGATGGCTGCTCATTACTGCTCGTTAACAACTCTCACCTTGGTGATGTCTCCCTGGATCTGAGTGACTCCTGGTAGAGGAGCCATGGCCTGCAGGTCCACCGCCACGATCTTCACCTCCTCACCCCCGTCACCCTTCTCCTCTCGACCTCTGAGTGGAAATTCAAACATGTAAACTCTTAACTCGTGGTGTTATTAAAATCCATTTCACCTCGTTAACTTGTCCAGGTGAGTGTGTGTTTAAAACCTGAGTTTGCGACTGAGGACTTGACTCCAGCTGCCGGGAGCTGCACACAGATCCACCGCTCTGTTCACACCTGGGAAACAAACCGTATAAATGTGATCTATGTTACAGTGCATTCCGAAAGTATTCAGACCCCCTCACTTTGCTACGACACTTGAAATTAAGCTCAGGTTCTTTCCATTTCTCTGGATGAGATGTTTCGACACCTTCAGTTCTGGTGGTCTGTCCTGACCCTGTCCAGTGTCTCAGGTGTGTCTCAGGTGTCCTCTGGGTCTCACCTGTGAACAAGTTGAACTCGTGGTCGAGCTGCAGCAGCTTGAAGGCGCTCCTCGCTCTCCAGCCCTCCTCTTTGGCCAGACGGTAGTAAATGTCCCGCTTGTCTTTGGAGGAGCGACCCATCCTGACCTCTGACCCCCCTGATGAAAACATACACACACACACACTGAACCAGTTACACAGCAGTCTCATTCACTCTGGTCTGTCTTCTCTCACAGACGATGATATGACGACTTGCTGTGATAAACATGTCTAACCATTATTTTCTTACAATTAATGTGGGAAAAAACCGATAAAGAAAAATAAAGTCCAAACTCCATTTAAATTTGATAATGTTTTGCTTCTCGATAAATACAAATGGAAGCTCCAACATTACCAAACAATTTTAAAGCATCAACTGGATGCAGTGTGAACCAAATCCTTAAATCAAGAGTTTACGGACATGAGTGGTGTGTGGTCGATTCTATTTGAGCCGAATTGAAGAGCACATCTTATTTAATCTAAAAATGCATTTAGTTGTAATTTAACGAACACTTATAGAACCGGAGGTCGGTTAACTTTGTTTTTTAACGGGAGTTTGGTGTCGAGTGCGCAAGAAACAACATAATTCACGGCTGTCCGAGCTCGTTGTCTGATGTCAGGTCCGTGTTTGCGTCCGAGTTAAATATCTATACGTTTATACTAAACAATATAGTCAAAACAGTGACATTATTTCTCATTTAAACAGACTTTATGAGCCACTTTTACTCACTGTTCACGTGCCGCTCTGGCGTTAACGATGGAAGGACCTGTCGTCTAGCTGTCCCTGCAGCGCCTGTTCAAAATGACGCAGCCATACTCTTTCTCTGCTTAAAAATTAAATATATGTCTTTTTAAATGATACATCACTTTAATGATAACCTTTATGAATGTATCAAATATATTTTTCAAACCACAATTTCTGTCTATACATAAGTGACGTTTTAACCTTGTATTTCAGGCGTTATAAACGCAATGCAACAATAAAAAAGACAAACGTGCAGAAAAAATAAAAACAACATTACATACAATATCAAATATCCATTAGCTAAACCGCTTAACCTTATTCCTTAGTCTTTTTTTTCCTTTGTACTTTCCAGGCACACGGTGGCGCTGCAGACACATTAAACTGTTTTCTATAAAAAACACTAAAGAAAAAATCACCAGAGAAAATCTCAGTTTTTAATTAATGGGGCCAATTTTTTTAAAACTCTGAATGAAGAAAGTGACAAATAAAAGAAACACACAGAAACAAACTTTCAAGTTGCTCTTCAAGCGCCAGTGTGCGTGTGTGGAGCCGGCGTTTCTGCTCCGTCTCGGGGGATTACTATCTCTCTGCGCGTGTTACTCTTTGGTTGTTTACTAGTCAGCTGTTTCAACGCGGAGCAAGTTCTTAAAGTTTAAAGATTAAAAACAGCGATAATTCTTGTTAAAGCTGCGGCTGAAGTTACAGCAGAGTTTCAGACGAACCACAGAAACAAACAAACACAACAACGACTCCGTCTGTCGTTTTTAGCGAGTTTCAGTGAGCTAATGTGAAGTTAGCTTAGCTGAGCTAAAGTCCATCAGACTGAACTTTGACCCAGAGAAAGTTGAGGAGCAGCAGAGTTCACCTGGACAGGTAGGAAACCGATGGTAACAGGATTAATAACGTTAAAGTTTCTGAATTAGTTTTGATTCAACATCGTCAAATCTTCAACTGATGACGTCACGTATCAGGTGAAGGTGTCGACTCACCTGTCACCTGTCCGAGTTCAAAACTTCAGACTGAAAACTAAACCACAGAAACTTCAGATAAAGACAGTAATTAAAGTAAACTGCAGTTAATTCACTCTGTTAATGAAGAAATATGAAATTCAGCTCAAACCAGTTTCATTTAACCTGATAAAACATCAATTATATAAAATACTTTTCTTGATTTATTATTTTTATCTGTGTCTAAAATATATTGGAATTCTGAAAAATAATATTTGGTGTCAGAAAATGTGTTTTATTGTTCTGGAATATTCAGTTTAGTTCAGCAGGTTGATTCACTCAGCTGCAGTTAATTAATATGAACCTTTCATGAGACGTTACGTCTCATTTCTTCAACTGAAAACAGAATTGGATTTTATTATTATTATTATTGTCCTTTAGGTTCATTCAGTATTTCCTGTTTTTTCAGCTCTGACCCCCCCACCCCTCCCTGTCTGGGACCATGGCGAACCCTCTGAGGGCTGAAGTGGTTCGACTCTATAAAAATGTGAGTCCATTTCTTTTTTGTTTACTATCACTGTTGTTTAGCACTGATATACCAAGATGATTCTGCAGAAGCTCCTGGTTCATAATTAAATTCCTCAGTTAAAAACATTTTACTCATATTTCTGCAAAAATCTTTAAGTGTTATAAAGTGTATATCCTGTGATGCACCTGTCCGACAGGTAGAGGCACTGAGGCACTGAGGTCCAGAGACGGAGCGTTTTGTTAGAGGAAGATCCTGTATAGTGATATATAGAGATGTTTGTGGTGAAACTCAAAGGATCTTCCTCTTTAATAAAAAAAAAAGCTCCAAACACCCAAAATCTGGAAAATAAGACTGAGGTTCAGAGATGCCAGAGTTAAACTTCTTATACTCCTCCCTCTCCTCCTCAGCTCCTCTACCTCGGCCGGGAGTATCCCAAAGGAGGCGACTACTTCAGAGACCGACTGAGAGCAGCGTTCACTAAGAACAAGTCGGTCCAGGACCCGGCACAGATCAAGGAGATGATCGCCCGAGGGGAGTACGTGGCCAGAGAGCTGGAGGCGCTGTATTACCTGAGGAAATACAGAGCGATGAAGAAACGATACTACGAGGAATAAAAACAGCTGCAGAGACTCGACTCCTCCAGGAGACGAAACACGAGACAGAAACGACACGAAACCAGGAAAACACGTTTATTTCAGACGAGACAAAGATCAGCAGCAGCTTCGAGGTTTTAATGTTTTATTCCTGTAACTTCAGTTCTGAGAAAACGTTTAAATAAAAAAATAAAAAGAGGAGTTGATGACTTGTCGTTCATCGAACAGGTAAGACTCTTCAAGTAGCTCAACACTGAGAGGAGACGACCGCGGCCGTCAGGTAGAAGACAGTAAAAACACCAGGAGGAGGTCAGAGGTCAGAGGTCAGAGGGCCGGGGGGGCGAGGGAGTCTCCGTCAGCCAGGTTTGCTCTGCAGATGGGACAGGTGGCGTTATCCTGTCAGAGGGAGGGGGAGGAGTCAGCCCACAGATTCACAGTGACTGATCATCAGTTATTGATCAGTTATTGATCAGTCGACTGAAGATTCTTAAAGTTTCCGTCGACGTTTTCAAATCATTTCATTTAATGTCAAAAAGCAGCGACTCTTCAACTGAGGAGCAGGAACCTGAGTTTGTTTATTATTTAACTGATGACGTTTCTGAACCAATGATTATTTTCATGATCAACTGTTTGTCTGTGAATTCAATTCAAAAATGTTTCCTCTGGTGAACGAGGCTCAGACTCAGACGTCTGTTTAATTGACCTGAGAACGTCTCACTCAGGTGATAAAGCACAGAAGATGTTTTCTGTTGTGACTTCCTGTCTGCGTCTGTTCGTTACCTTCAACCACCGGTCGATACACTGGACGTGGTAGTCATGGAAACACGGTAACATCCTGAGCTTCTCTCCGTCGCTGTAGTCACAGAAACAGATCTGACACCTGCAGAGAGAGTTCAGACCAGGATCAGCATTGTTACAGACCAGAGACTCTGAGGACCGGGTCGGACCGGGTGCTGGACTCACTGTGTGTTCCCAGCGCTGCTGGTGGACTGGAAGGTTTTGGTGGGAAACCTCTGGATCTCCCTCCGGGTCAGTTTCTTGGACACGACGGCTCCCTGACGCTCCTCGAACTCCAGGAGAGCCTGAAAGAGGAGAAGAAGATCTGTTATTCTCCATCAACTGTTTCTTTTTTTGCTCTAATATTTTCAGGAGGAGTCTGTTGTTCTTCTGGAATAAATTTCATCAGGTACAAACTAGAGCTGAATCCTAAAACGCAGCTATTCAATGCATCAGTCAGGAGGAACCTGATTCAGCTGAAAACACACGTCACACAGTTCCAGAGTTGAAACAGACTGACAGAGTCAGCAGCCCGGCAGGAGAGACGTTTAGAACTGAGCTGAGACACCAGCTTCACGTCTGCAGTGTTTCTGCTGTTTACATGTTTGTAGCGGCGGTTTACACGACTCTGCAGAGGGCTTTTAATTTGAAGTGAAGGTCACAGGAAGTGGAGACAGCGGTAACACCTGGTTGAGGTGAGAGGGAGAAAATAAAAAGGTTCCTGTTCTTTTTATTTTACAACCAAACCGAGAAGAGACTGAACCAAAGTTCAACATGAAGGAGCTTCAGTCTGAACGAGTCTGAACCAGTTCAAGAGACAGAATCAGACTGAGTCCTGTACAGTCCAGAACAGAGTTTGTTTTAAAAGGTTAAAGTTGAGTCTGTGTCTGGTGTTTCCTCCTCACCTCGTAGTCGTTTCCCTGAAGATTCTCGGAGAGGTCGGGCAGGACGTTCCTCCTCCTGCTCCGCCCTCGTCTCCTGCGCTGACCAATCAGATCTGAAACACAACAACAACAACAATAAAAACCAGGACCACTGACAAACCCCCCTGGACCTGAACCACTTCAGCTGAGTCCAGCT
Organism: Lates japonicus; assembly: GCA_033238685.1. Classification (NCBI taxonomy): domain Eukaryota; kingdom Metazoa; phylum Chordata; class Actinopteri; family Centropomidae; genus Lates; species Lates japonicus. Next base: position 25,873 of record BRZM01000704.1, on the reverse strand, counting down.
CTTTGTTCCGCCCTGACTTCAGAAACACAGGAGAGTGTGATGTGATGAGTGTGTGTCGTCGTACCGTCTTCAACCGGAGGAGAGACGGCGGCGAGGACGAGAGACGTCCAGCTGTGCTCCACGTGAGGAAGATACTGCAGAGAAGAGTCACATGGTCAGAACCTGAGACCTACACACACACACACACACACACACACACACACGCCTCCTGTAACTGAGTCTGTCTCACCGTCTGCTGGTGAAGATGATGGTGCAGCTGGTGATGATGATGGTGATGGTGTCTGCTCTGTGACTCCACCTCCTCCTGGTCAAACTGGGCCTGAGTGAACAAACACAGACACGTTCAGGTGCGCCCTCTCAGCACAGGTGAGCTGTCTGTGACTCCGCAGGCCGAGCTGCTACCTGCAGGCTCCGGGCCAACGCCTCGTCTTCCTCCATCTGCGCCGAGCGAACGGCGGCCTCCTCGTCGTCACTGATGACGATCTGCTCGGCAGCTGCTACAGAGGAGACGACGATCACAGAGGAGTTACACTGCTGCTTTCTCTCAGGTGTAAATGGCGTCACCGTGTTCTCACCTGTCGAGGTGTTTCCCTGCTCTGCGTTCAGCCACCTCCTCTCCTCCACCGTCAGGAAGGACAGAGAGTCAGAGGTGGAGGGTCGAGAGGGTGAGGCGAGAGGAATGGGACTGACTTCAGCTGTGGAGCCCGCCACAGTCAAAGCCACCTCCTCCACCTCCTCCTCTGTTACTGGAGTGAAGCAGGAGGAGGAGGAGGAGGAGGATGAAGATGAGGAGGAGGAGGATGCGGTCGACAGCGGAGCCTCCATCCAGCCGTCCGGAGGAAACGCCCTCAGAGACGATGCAGGAATGAAGCCGACACTCTGCTCTCCCATTGCTGCCGCCAGCCGCCTGCGTTTGGATCTACAGGAGAAACCTTGTTCGCTGCCGGGGGGGGGGTCAGGTCCAGGTGAGCCCCCGACCGCCACCTGAGGACGGAAACACACCGCAGTCAACCTCCACCACACAAACACACACAGTGATGACAGCGACAGTAAGTGATGAGCTGACTCACGGGGCTGAAATGTTGGTCTGAGAGTCGACCTCGTCTCCTCCGTTTGCCGAGCTGTGGACTGAACCAAACCAACACTTAAACGTTCACTCTGTCAGATGATGGAGGCGACACAGAGTCTGTGTTTGTGATTCTGAACGTCCACTTCCTTATACTGGTGTTATAATCTCTCTCACTGTGGATCATTAATCATTGATCTGACTCTGAATTCATCATTTCATCTATGAAACTATGAAATATGACTGTAAATAACAACTAGAGTCGTCAAATTTCCACTATTCTGAATTTGAATTTGAGAGTTTACTCAGCTCCAGTTTACTACTGAGTACTGCAGTACATGACAATACTGAGCTGAGTACCTGCAGTATATCTGTACACTCAGTCCATATCTGACACACAGAGCCGTGGTACCTGGGAGTTTCAGGGACGATGATGGACAGATCATGGTACAGGAAGTCCGCCGGGTCGAGCAGACAGCCTCGGTCCAGTTCTCCGGGACTGTCCGGTTCAGAACAGGAGCTGGCTGCTAACGTCTCATCCATGGCCCCCTGTTAGACACCTGGTCCTGGCTCTATACTCGTGCTAGGACCGGTCTCATATCACCGAGATACTGAGGAGGATTCACCTGAAACACCGGGAATCAGAAAACAAGTTAACGACGAAAACAGCGACCAGAATAACGAGCTACTGTTTCGGTTTCTACTGATTTAAGTCTTTTCAAAGCTGCTACAAAGCTTCGATTATTTAACTGGCACCAAAATAAAACATGATAATCAGAGGACATGAAAATAAAACCGGGAAAACTCCTCCACCCAAAGTAAAACCAGCTCCGTTTTGACAGAACCTGCTTCAAAAACCAGTAAACACAAGCCGCCCGTAGTTTAGCTGAAGTAGCACAGATGTAGCTAAAACAGCTAAACTTCAGACAAACACGGCGACAAACCGATTTAAAATCAATTAAACTTTATTTCTATCAGCTGTAATAACATTATAAAGGTGGTGTGGGTTAACTTTACCTGAGTGTTGCGGTCTTTTTTCAGCTTTTTGAACGGACAGTCTGTGGAGAAGCCGCTGGAGTCACAACAGGAAGTCACTTCGTACAAATATCGACAACTTCCGGTGTCGCACCGAAAAGTACCGAAAACTCCCTGTGACATTGGTTCTGTTTTAGTTTTAGTTTCCAACTGAGAAAATAAACAGCGGTGTGTGAGACAGACAGGAAAATAAAACAAAATAGAATTAAATAAAAATTTAAATAAAACTGAATATAAAGATTTAAATCAGGGTTAAACAAGTGAAATTTAAGCTGTTTTTAACCACAAATAATGTGATTTATTGATTTATTTAATACCTGTTTCACACTTTTCTACTAAAAGGATGAGGTCAAAATGGATGGATGAATTCACTGATGAAACAATAACTAATTAATTTAAGGTCAAAGGTCTGGAACAACAGATTGTCCAGTCAGTTTTTGTTGCTAACTTCACTGCACTGTTGTAAATTCAAACTTTTAAAAGACGTTTTAATACCTTTAAAGTTAGTTCTTTGAGTCACACACAGTAAAAAACACAATAAAAGAACTGATAAAAATGAAAGTAAAAGTAGATAAACTGATAAAAGTAAACAACAGTCAGAAACCCCCTCTGTTCTGTACTGGACTGATATTAATATTAAAATAATCTGTGATGAGTCCTACACTCACACTGACGTCCTGATGCAGGATGTTGATAATAAATTAACTCTTTAACACTTTGACTTTTGCTGAATAAAAAACTTAAACATCAAACTGGATTTTACAAAAACAACCTTATTTATTATTTTCTCAGTCACAGAAGCTGAAGATGATTCTAAGTTTGAACAAACAGTTGACAGAAATCTGAAGACGTCTTTGTTTCTAATGTAACTGTTGTAACACAGCGCCCCCTACAGGAGACAGTAAACAGTTCAACAACAACAACAACAACAACAACAACAGCTCAGCTGTAACAGGAAAAACAAACACTTCATCTTCTCATTAGAAACTAAAAGTCGCAGCATGAACACAAACTAATCAGACAGGATGTACGTAACCATGACAACCCTGCAGGATTACAGCTGTAATCACCACGGTAACACCAACCTACAATACATCATCCTTAATGCAGGAGTAACGCGCTCCGTCGCCGTGGTAACAGCAGGTTAGAACAGCATGGACTGCAGAGACTTACGGACGGTGGCCATCTCCCGCTGTTGCTATGGAAACACACGACAACAACAGAAGCAGCTGATTTATCTTTGTTTTTATCTTGAATGAAATGTTGTTGTCATTACAGTCTGGAAATGTTTCATCCTGGTTCACTGCAGTGAGACACTGACGCTGGTCGCTGACGTTAGGACTGAGGTGAGTCCCTGTCGTCTGTTGGTTTAATGTGAACTCACCGTGTCCATGAGGATCTTCTTCTGCAGGACAGACATCTCCTTCCTCAGCTCCTGCTGCGCTCCCTGGACAAACGCTTCATGACTCTTCTCCATCTCCTCCATGTTCTAGAGGAAACACAACAACAATAAATACAACAATAATTCCTAATAATATAATTCATCTAGATTTAGCTCCAAAGCCGTGGAACAACCTGCCACTCTCTCTACACACCATCGACTCTGAGGCCTCTTTAAATGGCAGCTTAAGACTCGTGTTCAGACAGACGTGTGGGTGTTTGTGTGTTTAAACTTTCCTCACTGACCTTGACAAACTGCTCGTACAGCTCTCTGACCGTCTTCAGCTTCTGGTTCTGTACGACTCTGGCCTGCTGCAGGATCTTCTGCTGCTGCCTGAACAGATTCTGCAGAGGAGAGTTCATCACTTAGAGAGCGTACAGCGATGGAAAGAAGCTGCTATCTGTGAGACCTTTGAGGGATTTCAAACTCTGAAACTGATCTGAGGTCACAGGGCATCAAACCTGTGGCTCTGTCAAACCCATCAACCAGACAAAGTGAACTGACGTTGAGTTTCTCCTCCTGCTCCTCGGCTCTCTGAGCTTCAGTCTCCCACTGCTGCAGCGCTGTGGACACCTGCTGAGAGTACTGCTGAGTCATCTTCTGCCTGCAGACACACACTGCAGTCACCACAACAACACAACACACACTTCAAACATGGATCCTCTGATCGGAGAGGAGAGAGTCAGACCTCTGGCTGTGGTAGTTGTTCCACAGCTGCTCCAGTTTGCTCTGACTTCCTGTCATGTAGTTCTTTGTCAGAGACTCCAGACGTTTCTTCTTCGCCTGCATCACCTTGTTGATGTCAGCTGGAGACAAATGAAACAACACTGCATCAGTCTCTGACTCACTGAGGGAAACATTTGGTTTCTACTTTAATTTAAACAAGCTAAATTCAGTGCAAACTCCTTAATACTGTGGTTAGACTTAAATACGACTGAACCTTCAGTCTGAAACTTAACTTGGCCTCTTTAATTATTCAAACTGGTTCAAGGATATAATCAATAACATGGACACTATCTGATCAGCAATCAGTCATCATTTAAAACAAGTGCAGAGCTGTTTACCTCCAAATTTCTGCAGCATGGTCTGTACCTCGTTCCTGGAGCAGACAGAGAGAAAAGTTACTCTCACTGTTGGAGAGTAACTAAGTACATTTACTCAAGTACAATTTAGATTTACTTCTACTTGGGTATTTCTATTTTATACTGCTTTATATTTCTACTCCACTACACTTCAAAGAGAAATATTGCACCTTTTACTCCATTACATCTGACAGCTGCAGTTACTTACAAACTACAACTAGACCAGATTAAACCTGCAGTTTCCAAAAATTAGTCTGTCACTCCAGATGTGAGCTGTTATCAGTTCCACCAAAGAAACTTTTCTCCTTTAAATTTCTCTCATGTTTCATTTAACAAAACAGTTTGAGGCTAAATTATCCAATGTGTCATAAAAGGAAAGATTTTATAGAAAAGTCCAGAAACTGAAAACAGATCAGTGAAACAGAACTGTGTCTGACGGCCACTCAGATTTACCTGTCGACCCTGTGAAGGGGCTCGACCCCCAGGTTGGGAACCAGCGGATTAAACTATTTACCTGTATCTAATGTTAAAAGCAGCTACAGTAACATGCTGCTGACGAGTCAATGACTCAGGTTCAATAATCTGATCAGAGGTCAGTCACAGGAGAGAGTTACAGTTCAATGAAGTACCTTTACTGTAATACCTTGAGTACATAAAGTACTTTTACTTCGATAGATTAAGTACATTCTGTTGATAATAATCCATTTTCAATGCAGGACTTTTACTTGTAATTTGAGTATTTGGAGATGCTGGTGCTTTTAACAGACCTGAGTACAGTACTTTCATACTCTAACTCCTTTAGTGTATTTATTTCACAGTACCAGTACACACAGTACATGAATAAATTAGTAATAAAACAGTATTAATACCCGACTGCGCAGGTTGTCTCCTCCACCTCAAAATCAGCTGCAGGTCTCTTCTTTGCCACTTTATCCACCATCGGAGTTTCATCTTAGAACAACAACCACCACCATCAACATTCAGACTGGATGTAATTATTTAACCAGACAGGTGTGAAGCACCAACACCAGGTGAAGCTGGAGTTACCTGTCACTCACCTTCTCTAACATCGTCCTCTGAACCACTCAGCTCTTTCTTCTCATCTTCTTCAGGAAAATCAAAAACGTTTTTATCTGACTTTTCCTCTGGATATTTTTTCTTCATCTGTTTTCTACCTGTTGCCATTCTTCCTGCCTGGTTTGTTGGCATGGATTTAGTTACCTGGTTAATTTGAAACCTCTCACCTGGTTAAGTAACACAAATAGCTGCTAATGGCGGCTAACCGGTATCCAGCAGACGTTAGCTTAGCTTGCGCTGCTAACGGAGCTAGCTACCGTTTCAAAAAACACCAACAACCTGATATAACTCGGTTTGTGTTAACTCTCCAAATAAAACGGACTTTCCTCTCTCTGTTTAAGTTTCTAGTTTTAACTTTCTGGCTGAAGTTGTTGGTTACAACATAAACTAAATCGAGCAGAGCTAACCTAGCTGCTAACAAAAGACTCGATTCCCGCCAGAAGGTGACGTAAGAAGCCGGTTTAAAGGGCGATTCCGGTGTTTTTAACAGTGCCTTTTATAAAGATGGTCTAAAATTAAACTTTAAAATCATATAATTACTTGGATTTTTCATATTTATCTGTTCAGCTGTTGAGGGATAATTTGTGTAAAAGTTATTTTTCTCAGTGTTTAAGTGTGAATAATGTTTTAAAGCTTGTTAGCTTAAAAATACTAAAATAGACTATTTCTCAGGGGTCACTGTCTGCAGTTTGTCTAAAACCAGAAAATATTCAATTTACTGTCACAGATGAAAAATAAAAACAGCAAAGAGTCACGTTAAGAAGCTTTAACAAGAAAATATCTGACATTTCTGCCAGAAAAAGATGAAACTGATGATCAAAATGGCTGTCGATTAATCTTCTGTCGACTGACTAATCTTTACAAGCAAAGGTAAAAGCAAGAGAAACGACAGAAGACAAATATTATGTAAATGCTAGCAGATGAATAAATCACTAATGTTTCATCATTTTTCAAGCAAAAATCATGAAACAAATATAAGATATTTAGAGATTTCAACCATTTTCTTCTTTTCTTTCTCATGTATCAGTATAAACTGAATGTTTAGATCTTGTCGCAGAGTAACTAATTAATAAACAGCAGATTCATTGATAATGAAAATAATCATTAGTTGCAGCTCCACAGCATTTTAACACATCAAGTCAAACTCATGATGTACTGGTCTTAAAAAAAGCATCACATGTATAAAAAGAAACATCGAGACTCACTGAGAGAAAAAACATTTAAAGGTTTCATTTTCCTTGTTTGGATCCGAGATACAGCTGCTGTTTATCAGAGCATCATTCAGTCATGTGAGACTCTGATGAAAAGGCAGAGGTCAAATGTCAAACTTCTCTTCACAGATACAGTGTCCGTTCTCCTCGTAGTCCTCTCTCGTCACCACCATCTCGTCGTAGTCCGGGTTGTGAGCCAGCAACTTCCCTCCTTCCCACGAGTAACAGATCGGACTAAAGGACGAGAAGATACACACGTTAATAACCAAATAAAGACTCAGCTCTCTCTCCGTCAGACTGATGCTCACTCACTTCACAGGCAGCAGGACGGAGACGGGGAGGTGAGCCGGGACGAGCGAGCGCAGCTCAGCCTCCAGTCGCTCTCTGAAGCCTGGAAACAGAGTGTTCCCTCCGGTCAGGACGATGCTCTGGTAGAAGTGAGGCTGCATCTCTGATGGAGGAGGAAACCGTTAGCGGGGCACAGGACATTAAAGGTGAGTGTTGTTAGCACACAGGAGGAAGCAGCTGACCGTCAGGCAGCGACCGGATGGAGTGGACGATGGCCTCGGGGATCCCCATCTCCTGGATGCCGATGTCTGACGGGTGGAAGAGCATCTCAGGAACGGCGAAGCGCTCGTTGGCCAACCTCAGGATCTGCTCTCCTGTCTTATACTTTCCATTGAAGACCATCTCCTCTCGAGGCTGAGGGACAGACAGACGGACGGATGAGGACTCTGAATCAAACCCAGGACGGCTCAACAGAATCTGTCTGCGGCATAAAAACACAGCTGCTGTCTCACCTTGCAGAAACCTTTTTTAATGGAGCTGAAATCTGGAAGAACATAATCCCTCATCACAGAGTTCTCCTCCCCCTTCATCCTGACAACACACACAGAAAATCATTCAGATACAACACTGCTCTACAACCACCAGTCACCTGAGTAACAGAGGCAGATCAGCACCTGAGCTGTACGAACACTGTAACATTAACTCATCACCTTAAAGACATCACTTCTCTCTCTGAGCCACAGAGAAACTGATGCATGACTTCACATCACCTCTGCTCAGGAATGTCAGAACTGAGCCTCAGAGGGAGAGAACACATCACACCTGTCTGAACCTCACTGCTCACCTGTCAGTGTCTGTGATGAGGTTAAGAGAGAGAACACTGAGGTTTGTCACACACCTTCAGACCTTCATGGTCTTGCAGCTCTCATCTCACGTTAAAACACATGAATCAGACACAGTTTTTAGTTTTTCTGCTCTGAGCTGATGGATCAGTCGGAGTTAAAACCTCAACGTTACTCACTGTGCTTGATTTTTTTTATTGTATTTTATTCCTCTGTCTGCAACTGACTCAGATTTTTTAGTTTTAAAATTCTGTTTTGAACGTTCAGTGTTGTTTTGTCGTCTATAATCTGTTCCGTCGGTGAAGCTCTTCACGTGTCTGAGAGGTGCTGTACTAATAAAGTTTGATTGAAATATGAGTCTGATGAAGCAGCTGTCGCTCTCTGCTCTCTGCGTCTGTCAGAGTAAAGTCTGGTCTTACTGTGCGACCTCCATGTCCTTGTAGAAGTGCTGAGAGACGTAGCAGACGTCCTCTTTCACCTGGTTGATCACATGAGTTTCATCCATGACGTGTAACTGACTGAGAGGAAGAGAGAGATTATTTAAATGATCACTGTTCTGCCATCTACAAAGAAGTACTCACATCTGCTACTCAAGTAAAAGTACCAATAAAACAAAGTAAAAATCCTGCAGCAGAGGGCACAGAGCTGAGTGAGCTGTTTACCGATATGAAATGATCTCCTTCAGGTGATTGGTCAGTAGTTTCCCTCCCACATTGATCCTGAGAGACAAAACAAACCAACGGCTCGTTAACATTTAGTTGTCATCATGGCTGCGAGTTAATGACGTCTGACCTCTGACCTGCGGATGCCCTCCTTCATTTTCTTGCTGCGACAGTAGGGGACGATGTGGGTGAAGGAGAATCCGCTGTCGACCACCAGACAGCAGAGCTCTGAGGGTTTGGTGTGGAAGTAGTGATGAGCGGCGAGAAACCCGGCTGGATTAACACACAACACACACACAGGATTACAGATTCTAAACACACAGAAGAGTTTTCTCTGACGACCAGAATGATCCAGAAAAACATCTGGATTTCATTAGAAAACCTGGAGCTGTGAACACTCACCGTTCGTCCTGAGAGCCGACTGGAACTGGTACTCCTCGAACAGGATCTCGTTCATCGACTCCTGGATGGAGGTGAAGTTGAAGTACGGCTCCGTGATGACGATGCTGGTGTCTGCAAACTCCACCTGCAAACACAGACATCAGCAGAGAGAGTGACGACATCGCATCAGATCAGCAGATCATTTGATTAAAGAAATATTTCCCACATTTCCAGAAGAAGAAAACGCTAATTAAACACCTTGAACATTTCTTTTCCAAACAGATGATCCCACACTTTCCTCTGGACGTCCCAGTTGACCAGATAACCCTGGAAACAAAGAACAGGAGAAAACAAATGACCATCAATCAGTGAAACTAGTAAAAACCAGTCCAGATGTGACCCGATGCTGTGATTAAACTCCCTCACCTTCTGGAAGGGGAGAATGTAGAAGAGACCTGAGGGATCTTTGATCTCATCGAGCTGATTGGCAGTGAAGGTTTTTAATCTGGACGTCTTGGAGCGAAACTGGCAGTTTGGGATGACGCTGAGGGAGAGAGGAGGTTACACTGAGAAAATGACTGAGAATAAATACACCAGTTTCTACAGTATACACAAACGTAGATTCAGGACTTTTTAAGAGCTTTTAAGTTACTTTCTCCAGGATGTCATTTTGAATGCTCGACACATTAATCTAAAAATAAACAAAAACCTAAAATTCCCATATAATAATTGGTGGGCCTGTATTCACCCTATACCGAATTGTATTTTGAGCCCTGAGGCTTCATATTTGGTCCTAAAAATTTCTCCAGTGTCAGTTTGTTTGTCAAAAAGCAGGGAAAACATTAAAACGTCAGTTTTTTAAAAGGAGTTTGGAGCGACGTTTTCCCTTTAAACAGAACAGAATGGTGGTGTGTCAGAGAACAATACCTGATGTTCTGTATATTACTAAACACCATACCGGAACTTCTTTCATATAACACGATACTTATCGCTGTTATTTATTACTGTTACTGCAGTAACGTTAGCTACCTTGTTAACGTCAACCACCTTACCTGACTTTCTCCTGACTGTATCCTATTTTCGCCGAATAAGCTCCGTTATCCAGAACTAACGTGGCCATTTTAGAGACAGAACTTCCCTCATAAGACAGAAAAATAGAACTAACATTTATTTCACAATTAATAAAACAAAGCACATTATTACACCGCCGCAAAACAAGACTCCGCCATTAAAACTCCTTTTACTCATCCCTCCAATCAGCTTCGTCTTCTCTTCTGTTTTCGTCACAGTTGACACACAGAGACAGCCAATCAGATCGTCCTCTCTGTTTTGCCTTATGTTCATTGGTGGTTGGTACAGCCAATCAGATATGAGGTTTACTGTCCGCTTAGAAAAGTGTTCGGGTATAAACAGGTCTCTCATCTAGTTTCTGTCCTCTGTGAAGTAACGCGGCGGTCAAACAGAGGAAAAAACTACAGAAAAGTTCACCATTAATATTATTATCAATATATTAATACAATAAAAAACATACAGTGATTTTTATACAGTGGTTGAATGTATTAACCACAATGCTTGAGTATTTCAGTGTTAACTGGTCTTCAGTTCCTTTTCAGATTTAGGTTTTACTCCCAAAACATACAATTTATTGTTTATTATTAAATGTATTTATTTGTTTCATTAATACAAACTTGTAAACCATGTTAAAATCCCTTTATTCATTTAAAATATACACTGACGCAGCCCTTACAGCCACGTATACAGTACATTCATCATTTTAGTTTTTACAATATTAAATAGATATTACAGTCGTACATATACAGTCACATATTTACAGTACTTGTACAGTTAACATGACTTTAGTTTATTTTCCTCTGGACGGGTCCAGCAGCTTTTCTCTGAACAGGATAAAACACCCAAATAAAGTTTCCTGAGCTTCAAAGTCCACACTCACCCGAATCTGATCTACACTTCACTCTGTTTTAACCCTGGACCTGCTGAATGTTCACTGTGATTCAGCTGTGAGTTACTGACTGGTTCCTATTGGTGGTTAAATGTAGGCAGAGTGGAAGAAAACAAGAGAAGAAGAGAGAAACCAGGAGGAGAAATAACACAAATGTTTCAGAGCTGCAGCAGCTCACCACAGTTTCACCGGAGTAGAAAACAAACACACCTCTGTCAAGTGCACAGCTTTGGAAGGTTTCTATTGTCGTCTGAGGAGGAAAAAGTAAAACATAATAAAGTCATATAATCATGGATGGATTATCAGACACAGAGATATGAAGGCACCCCGCCCCTCCTCTCCCTTTCCCCTTATTGACCTGTATTTACAGAAACACTGAGCATCATTCATCTCTCTTTCCTCTCCTCTGTACTTTCATGTCTGCACAAACCAGTCAGTGTTTAATTGACCCATGAAACACAGATAAACTGAAAGCTGCTTGTGAAAGTCGATTATAATATCATATGTCCATGTTGTGTTTACTTTACGTGAGAAGGAACAATGAAGCGTTTGTTTAAGTGAACAGTCTGGATGCATTAACAGTCATGAACATTAACAGTCGGGTGTTTAACAAGTTCAGCATCGTAACTTTTCCAGTAACCTCACACACTGTTTAAATATTTGAGGGCGATTCTAGATCAGATAATGAACAATGAGCTCCTGTTCGTAAAAGGAACCTTCTTTTCTTTTCTCTCTGAGCTCTGAGCTCAGACTGAGCTCAGTCCTCTGGAGGAGCTGTTTCAAGTCTTTCCTTGAAAAGATCCAGTCCTGAGCTGGGACATAGCAGCAGCTGTTTCAAGTCTCTTCTTTAAACATCTGTGGGGAGGTTTGACCGTTCTCTAATATTTTATTATGTGATGAAGACAGATGATCCAGAGAACACCATCCTCCAAACATCAGGGAAAACATGTAAAATAAAGGAGGAAGCAGAGCAGAGATCAGGTGGATTCACTGGAATTTACTCCCAGTGATGCAGTAACTGTGTCTCTGTGAAGAACTGGCTCATCCAGCTCAGGTTAGTTACATAACAGACAGCAGCAGGTCAGTCCAGGTATTTCGGGATGCATCCTGTCAGTTCGATGAGCTCAGGCCAGTTTTCATATTTATTTTTCGTGTTGTCGTTCTTCAGGTACTGAAACAAACCAGGCCAGACAGCGTCAACAAGAAGCCAGATTATCGTTTGAGGACATGATTAGTCGATTAAAACAAGATTATATTTATGGTTTAGGCTAATCAGCATATTAATCAATACTGAAAGTAATCATTAATGACAGTCCAATAACCTTTAAAGGAATAGTTTGACATTTAATGAAAACCTCCTCTTGTTCTTAGAGTCAGATGTTCAGACTGACACCGCTCTGACAAAATCCACAATATAACATGTTATATCTTGTTTATTTAATCAGGACTAAAACTGAAGTGTTACTACAGAAATTTGAAACAGCCCAACTATAACCCGCTGTAAAACTACAACTTCTCATTTTTACTCTTTGGTTTTTGTGCAGATTTAACATGTTAGTCAGTGATTTTTAGAGGTGTTGGGGGGTGGATTTTGTTCACTTTGAACGGAGCTAAGCTAGCTGTTTCCCCCTGTTTCCAGTCTTTATGCTAAGCTAAGCTAACCAGCTGCTGATTGTGGCTTCATATTAAAGTACAGACATGAGAGTGGGATCAATCTGGACTCTTGAGAAGAAAGTTTTGAACAATATGATCACCACTGTATAAAACAGTATCATCTGTATAACAGTGAATTTTATAGTTACACATGGAAGAGATCATCTACACCAGAGAAGAGTCTGTGGAGGTTTAAATAAGTCACATTACCTTCTCAAAGTTGCTCTTCACTGTGGCTCCTTTCCCACCAACGAACACCCAGTTATCTCTGAAGCCCAGAGACTGGACCACAGAGCTTCCCAGTTCAGCAATCAGTTTCCTCGCATCTTCATTTAACCTGTCACACACAAACACACCTTTCAAACACATAAATCAGTTGCATCTTTGAAGGTTTGTAACAACTTGGTACCATCACACTGCAACACAGTTGTCGTCCTTACAGCTTTTACGATTAGATTTTGTATTTTATATCGTGGTTTCTTTCTCCTTGTATCTTCTCTAACAGTTGTATATCATGTCGTCTGCAGTGACTGACACGTGCATCATGAATAGTTTAAGTCTCTATCATTTAACACCATTTTGGTTGGGGATGGGAGAAGGAGGAGGTTTGGTAAATGAGGAAAACACAAACTGAAATGACACATGAAAAGCAAAAAATGTACAGGAATAACACGCAAAATGACTCCAGGACTTTGGTGTTATTCATACGACATTTGGTGAGAACGTCCCTGTTAAATAAAGCAATAAATATAAAACACTGAACTTCTGGCATCCCAAAATTCGTTTTGAGATGAAGAACTGAATGAAAGTAGTGTCTTGTTTTTGGGCCAGAGGATGACATTTCTCTGATCACAGTAGATTTAACAGTAGATATAAAATGTCTGTGTAGAAGAAAGAGACGTTTTTACTTTGATGAAGGTTCGTCATACGACGCCATCAGCACAATAGAGCCTTTCTCAATGCTCTTCAGGAGTTCAATGAGAGGTTTCACTTCTGCAACACAAACATAGAGTCCATATTATTTAAATCTTCTATTGTTCTCAGCTCAAATCATCTGATCACACAGAACCACTGTAGTTACAATACATCAAATATAATATCTGTAGTCACTTACTCCCACTGTACATGTCAAAGTGGCCAGTCTTTATAACTTCTCCTGTTTTACCTGTCAGAGAAAAAGACCAAAGAATAAACCTGCAGCAACTTTATCAATAAGGATCAATAATAGTAAAACTGGTTTATTGGTTCAGCTCTCACCATTTAGTATAACAACATTTATTCCATATCCAGCATTGTTTATGACTCCTCCAAGAACCCTGAGAAAAGTTTGATAAATGTTAAATAAATTGTCTCAGGTCTTGTCCGACAAGTTTGAGATTAGTAGGTCACACTGAGGTCCTAACAGTCTGTCTGAGTGGTGTAATTAGAAGCTGTGAGGATTCGATTCCTAAAGATTCTTTTAGTTTAACCAGAAGCATCTCTATATATCTCTACCAGACTCCATTGATAAAAACAGGGATTTTACTGGGAGCTGCTGGAATACCACTGCCTCCATCTGTTAGTGTGTCTGTGTGACTTTTGTGAATCCCTGTTTTTGTCAATGGAGTCTGGTAGTGATATATAGAGATGTTTCTAGTTAAACAAAAATCATCTTACTCTTTAATAAAAAGCTCTGTCTCTGGAACTTTCAGTCAAACTTATGTAAATCTACAGGTGTTGTGTTGTGACGTAATTTAATTTGAAAATGATGAGTCCTGTTCTTTTTATATACGATTAACATCTAGTTCCAGTGACTCTTTACAAGCTTCAGGAGAAAATCTTGTATGTGTGCCTCCAGCCTGTGAGGACAGAAATCTGTAGTGTGGATTTGTGAGGTCAGATAAAACAGGAAAGACAGAACAGAAGTTTCCAATGTTTCTGAAAAGAAGAATTAGTTCAGGGGGAAACACCTACAGGTTATTCTGGATGCAGATCTTCGGAGGAACAACGTTTGCGGCTCCACTCCGGATCAAGAAGCTGAAGTGATCTCCTGGACAGTTTTTCTCCACGACACATGATCCAGCTGGAGAGGAAATAATTAATTAATCAGATTAATCCCATCAGATCGACATCGCCGATTCATCCTGATCGGCTTCGATCGATCACTAACCCGAGGGTTTGGAGGGCGGCTTGGAGGTCTGACGAGATATGGAGAAGCCTTCAGATAGAGAACGACGCCAGTCAGCTGGAAACACAGGAGTTACAGAGACGTTAAAGTCACACAGAGCAGCTTTAAAAGAACACATTAATAAAACGATAAAAACCTGATTTATGAGAAATGTCGTACCTGTGAACGAGTCGCTGTATTTCTGCAGAACGACTGTGATTAAAACGATGACGAGCACCAACACTGAGGTGCAGATTAAAACAGCTGAGGGACAGAAACAGACAGAAAGTGGTTTTTAAGAAGTTACACCAGTCAGACCACATCATGGGCGGGGGGGCTGAGAGAGACCTGTAGAGCTGGTTTTTAGTTTACAGAGAACAAGAGAGTCCAGTTAAAAGTTCCTAAACTGGATCAGCTGTGGATCTGAAGGGTAAATAAAAACTACTTCCTGCTTTGTCATATTGATCCTGCAACATCCTCTATTGTTTTCTCTCTCCTGATTAGAAACCTGTTTCTGCCTGTAAAACAGATTATAACTAATGTTTCAGAGCTTAATATTGTTTAGCCTCGCTGATATAAATAGGGTGGACAAAATAATAGAAACACTCTCCACAGACATCCAGTTGAATCAACACGTCTCTGAGACTTTACAGTAAAACCTGAACATTAGGAACGATGACGAAGGAGGATTTATTACAGGACTCTGGATCAGACTGTTCAATGACACACACACACACACACACACAGATGATGAAAACTTACTCTGTCTCTTGTTTTGTCGTCTTCCCATTTTTGCTTTTCCTGTTAAAAATAATAAAGAAGTCATGTCGTCACATTAAAGCTCTGATTCACAGACTGTGGTCAGAGCTGGAAAATAAACATCAGTTAACATTAGAAATATTCTCTTGGTTACAGGAAAGAAGATAAAGTGGCTCAGTGGAGATGGAAGGATGAAAACAGTAAATGATAACATCCTGATCCAACTCAATTCATTCGCTCGGTCTTTGTCTAATGAATTGTTGTGTTTTTAAAGTTAGTTTCATGATTTTCTTTTCTTGTTTCTGCACGTTGCTGTTGGTTCAGTTATTTTCAGCATTTTGTCTGTAAAATATCAGAAAATAAAAATGTTTTTTATTTGTTCGTTTTATTTCTGCAGCTGCTGAGTATTTAAAAAGGAATCAAATCTTCCTCATCATTCTGCTAAATTTCAAGAAATAACAGTATCAGAGGTCAAAGTTTGTTTTGTTCGATCATCGGTGCAAAACCTAAAATAAACCATCAAATAAACAGAAAAGCAAATATTTGGGATTTTTACTGGGACACTCACTGAAATCATTTCTCTGCCATGTGACTAACTGATTAACTGACCAATTGTTTCAGCTCTGTAGTTGCAACATAAACAGAAAAACAAGTCCTGCATTCATTTTTGAGCTGAGTAAACAGGTCCAGACTGTATCTGTACTTCCTGGTGCAGACACCTGAAGCTGATTCAGCTGAGGCTGAATCACAGCTCCTCACACCTGCTTCTGTTTCCTTCTAAAATCCTCCGACAGAAAAACAGAACTCACCTTCACCCGAGAGCAAAGATCACAGGAGTAAAATGTGTGAATAAATGAATTAGTCTGGTACAGACCTACTCTGACGGTGAGCATGCCTCTGACGTCCCGGCTCCACTGACACTGAACAGCCCAGCGAGGCGTTCACTGCCAGAGACAAACAGGCCGATCCTGTCCTGCCTCTGTCAGCCTGATCGCCTGGTTACAGCAAATCAGCTGCACCCAGGGGAGGGGGGGGGCAGAGTCCAGGTTACTCACTCCAGGTTACTCACCTGCAGGTAACATTATAAAGTATGAACGATTGTTTACTGATGTGAAGTTACCTTTGGTTTTAAAAGTAAACACAACACAATGACCACGACGACTCAGAGGAAGAGAAAGAAGACGACAGAAAAGAGAAAGAATCAGATACTCACCTGCAGGTTACTATCAAACAATGATCAGCCACAACATTAAAACCACCTGTCTAAGCTCTGACCTGTCGGGACCTGGACTCCACAGAGCTCTGAAGGTTCTTGTGGAGTCAGGTCCCTTAAGTCCTGTAGGGTGGGAGGTGGAGACTCTGAGGATCAGACTTGTTTTTCCAGGACATCCCACAGATCCTGGATCAGACTGAGATCTGGGGGATCCAAAGGTCGAGTTACAGGCCTCCTTCTTAGTCCAGTTCAGTTCTTTCAGCAGTGGACCAGGGTGATCATGGACCATTTGACTGGTCTGTGATCTTCTGTGAGTTCTGACAGCTTTAAGGTTTTCAGACCACATGGGAGAGTCGCTGCCCCAAGTGAAGTCTTTTATCTCTGGGTCTCGTTCATGAGTGAGGGTGTAACGTCAGCAATAACGTGAACGTTGTACTGGATCTTTGTGGTGAAGAGGGACGTCCCAACCCTCACCTGTGGTCCTAAGATCTGGGTAGAGACCAGATGACTGAGATTGTGAGTTTCCTCCACAGGGTGTCTGGACTCAGCCTTAGAGATAAGGTGAGGAGCTCACTGCTGCTCACTGAAAGGAGGTGGTTTGGGCATCTGATCAGGATCCTCCTGGGTCCCTTCCTCTGGAGGTTTTCCTGGGTCTGTCCAGCTGGGAGGAGACCTCAGGGCAGACCCAGAACTTGCTGGAAGGATTATATATCTCATCTGGTCTGGGATCACCGAGGAGGAGCTGGAAAACGTTGCTAGGAAGACGGATGTTGGGTTGTCATCGCAACCCAACCCCAGGTCAGCAGAGGAAAATGGATGGATGGAGACCACATGGGTCAGTCTTCAGTCTCCATGTCCATCAATGAGCCTTGGGTGCCAGTGACCCTGTCCTCAGTTCCCTGGTCGTCCTTCCTTGGGCCTCTGTCCAACCCCTGCAGACCAGGAACATCCCCACAACACCTGCTGCCGTGGAGATCCTCTGAACCAATCGTCAATTCTTCCTTGTCACAAAGATCTTTACACTTGCTTGTTTTTCCAACACTGACAACAACTGACAGTTCACCTGCTGCCTGATAAATCCCACCTCCTGACACACGCCATCCTTACAAGATAATCAGTGTTTTAGCTTTCACTCCTCAGGAGTCAACAGTTTCATATTAACCTAAAATAATAGGTCGTAATCTATTTGATGATTAACTTCTGTTTAATCTGAATCAAACTCTGAAATGTAGTGGAGCTGAAGTTAAGAAGCAGCAGAAAGTAAATCTGTGGTTTGAACAGTTTGTGTGTGTGAAAGTCTTTGAAGCAGCCGATCATTGTTTAATGGAACAAAGAGAGAAACTAGTCCAACAGCTGTTTATCGGTATGTGAAAGCAGGGATCTTAATTCCTCACTGAGGGTGTGCCCTGCAGCCACAAGGCCATAGTCCAATCTAATATTTACATAAAGACAGGAAAAGATGGTCAGACGGCCTGGACCACATACTTCTGCTGATCTGGACCCGTTTCCAGTGTTTGTCTGCGACAAAAATAAATCTGCACCAGCTACCACCAACAGCTGCTGCAGTGTAATCCAGCGTCAAAGTCTGTCCACTTAAGTTCTTGTTTTTACCACTGACAGGCTCAGATTGTTATTCTCAGTGTCTGACAACATGATCATAGGATTACTTTAAGTTTAACCGGAGACGTCCGGAGACGTCGCTATATATCAATACCAGACTCCATTGACAAAAACAGAGATTTTACTGGGAGCTGCTGGAATACCACTGCCTCCATCTGTTAGTGTGTCTGTGTTACTGTGTGGTACTTTTACTTCAGTAAAGTATCTGATTACTTCTTCCACCACTGAAAGTCACACAGTAACACAGACACACTGACAGATGGAGGCAGTGGTATTCCAGCAGCTCCCAGTAAAATCTGTTTTTGTCAATGGAGTCTGGTAGAGATATATAGAGATGTTTCTGGTTAAACTAAAAGGATCTGACTCTTTAATAAAATCTATCTCTGGTGTAATAGGACATTGTGAGGACACACACACTGCCGCCCTAAATGTGGATCAATCCGCCGCTGGAAATAGTCCCTAACTGAACCTGGGATTTATGGACATTAACTAGCTTCAACCCGATCACACTCGTCAGTTCTTCATGTGAGACAGCAGGTAGTGGTTCTGGTCCATTTATTGAAGGCTACAACATGAACATGTCATCAGGTCCTTCATGAAAAATCTTACAAACAAACAGATGAACTTTGGTTAAAGACCAGTCTGCAGACAATCATCTGTGTTTAGCAACAACATAATGTAAATACTGCTGATTCCAAATGACAGAACGTTTCACACGGATGCTGCAAACCAACAGATCGGATGTTTTTTAAACACATTCAGAGTTCGTCTGGAGGACACGAGGACACAATTATTGCATTCACAGGGAAAAGTTCATGTTCAGCTCAGAGTCTCGGTTCTTAAGGCTTCCAGCAGAACTCGAAGAGAAGCGTCTGTGCTTCCAAATCAGAGGCGATCAGCCAAAGTCTGTGAAGGCTTAAAGATGAAGAGAGCGCGTCCATCTTCAGGACCGTAAACAAAACTCAGTGTTTCCCACAGGAGGAGAATTTATTTAGGGCTGCGGCTCATGATTATTGATCAATCTGCTGATTATTTCCTCAGTTAATCGTTCAGATTTTAAAAAATATCAACCAGTGTCCGCCACAGTTTGAGAGAGAGAGATTTAGTTTAATATAAAACAGAGAAGCAGGAAATCTTCAGATCTGAGAGGCTTCAGAGAGCTTTCAACCGTATCTCCTGGTCTTCATCACTGGATGGAGGCGATGGCTCAGTTATCATCATGTAACCTACATATGAAGCTTATTTTAAATCTCCATCCACTGCTGAAGACTGAGAGACGGAGCTGAAAGTCACAAGACACAAAAATATTCTGTCTGCTGCAACATAAAAACTCCTTTAACAGAACTTAGACCTGCAGGTTCAGGTTCAGGTGGATCTGGTTCCTCAGGTGTGGATCAGTTAGTTTTCAGTCTTCCTGTCAGTTTGTGGAACATCTTTATGTTTTTATCTCGAACTGTTGTTTTTATGGAAAACACTTAAAAAGTTCTGTACTACACTTTCTGTATTATTCTCATTACTATCTTCTGAAAATGACACAAGAGAAATATAAAACAATAAAAATAAGACGTCATGTCTCTGGGTTCATATCAGAGTCACAGGAACATGTTAAACTGTTCTTTATGTTGCGGCAGACTGAATATTTTTCAGGAAGTGTTTTTCAAACATCAGCAGGTAAATAAACGCCCAAATAAAATGACAGAGAGTGTTTTAATCTTCAGTCCTCGGTGGTCGATGTCCCAGATGAGTTAGTCTACATGTTACTGGTGACACTGGTGTTAACACCTCCAGGGTCGAATAAAACATCAGAGTTCCTCAACAGGCAGAGCTGCACAGTTCTAATAACCAACAATCAATAAAGTGATTTATAAGGACGTTTAAAAATGTGATCGACGTGTTGTTTTACTGACATGAAACTCAGTGATCCTCCCTCTGTGTATTATCATCTTCTCCTCTATAGACACTAACACTGGTGAGGTGGAGTTTTTGTTAAACCAACGATTCTTTCATCATCAGGGACTCTGCTGGTTTTGTCTGTTGGTGATATTTTGCTCAATGTGACGTCTCCAAAGTTCGATTTAGCCTAAAACCTGAAAACACTCCCTGTCACGACTGGAGCTCAACAATTAACTGAAATATTCTGAAATCACAGGAGCTGCGTCACATCTCATCAGAAACGAAGCATCTCTGCGTTACAGACGCTCTGAGCTGCAGATCCCGACCAGCAAACATCATTTTTAGATTTTTTTCAATCCTGACTCATGTCAGAATATCTGATATATATTAAAATAATCTCAACAGGATTTTTTTTGCTTTAATCCTCGACAGAGAAAAGCACTGAATGAGCAGCAGCTGCTCTCAGAGTGAAGCTCAGAGCGTGAAATATTCTTCTTCTTATTTGACCTGCTGAGGACTGAGGCGTTGATCTGAGTTACTCACCGGTGTTTATCTGATGTCGATCGGTCCTCCCTGTCAAACAGCTGATCTCCAATCTGACCTGTTTAATCTGACTGGACCTCCACCCACAGACGTCTGATCCAGGCTCAACTGCAACAGTTTTACATATGGAAATACACCAGGAACTAACGTCACATTCAAAACATGTTTCATCACAAAGGCCTGCTTTAAATCAGCTGTCTGTCTGTCACAGGTCTCCTCTGAGTGGTGGAATAATCTGAATCCAAATCTACGACCTGACATGAACTCAGAGCCGAGGTCTTTTCACAAACAGCGTGACGCAAATAAAGAAAGTACAATACTCGTCCACGGATCTACAGCAGCTGAAGCTCCACCACAGCCGGTCAGGACATAATTTAGGTTGGTGGGACAGTCTGAGGTCCTGCAGAGACCAACTACCAGGATCCTTTGACCCACAGCCTCAGACAGTCTCAGTCACTTCTTTATTTTTCTCTGTGTAATATTCACGTTCTTTGTGAAAGAACAGAAACAACAACTGATGTGCAAATGAATTGTATGAAAAAACACTTCACTCTCTGCTGCATGTAGGCTTGGTGTTTTGCAGTTAGTGTCCTTGAGCAAGACACTGAACCCCTAACTGCTCCTGATACTGTGCTTTGTGCATGAGAATGTGTGTAGGTGAATGAAACATACTACATTATAAAGCGCTCTGAATGGTTGATGACTTGAAAAAGTGCTATAAATACATTCCATTCTCAATGAACTGGATTTATCATTGAAACGACATCCTTATAGGTGATAAAACAAAACCGGTCGCTTGTTTTTAACTTTATGACTGCGGGTATTTGGGAGTGTCTCACCAGGCCTCGGGCAGCAGGATGGTGTACTCGTGTGGAGATGTGGTTTCTGGGAAGTTGTAGAGGATAGCTAGGCGGTGCTGGAGGAGATCTGCCCCGTGGTACGTGAAGAGAATGTCCAGAGCCTGCACGTTACTCTCCTGTAGGCAAACAAAAGTATGATCTAACAACCTAAAACTAAATTGATTTTAAATTGCACAAAAAAGCTGCATATGATGTGATTACATTACTAGAAGAAATAGCAGGGAAGTTAATTACAACCTAAATGTAACTGTAACTTTTAATGTCCAATAACCTTTTGTAGGACATACAGAGAAATACACTCAGCTGTATATTATTTTGTCCAACTCATTTATATCAGTGAGGGTAGGCTAAATAAAAGAAACACCTCTTCATCAGCAGAACAAACTACAGCCTCCAAAGCTATCATACAGCTGAATCAACACCTCTGTAAAACAGTTTCAACAAAAACTGAACATTATAACTTTCATGAAGGAGGATTTAATGTATTTCACATTAGCCCCAAACAGCTAAAATGAACGGATTAAGTGAGATAATTAGTGAGAGATTTTGGAGGAAGTGAGAATCTGATGTTACCCTGGCGTAGTTTCTTGCTGACAAAACAATATTTTGACTGCGGAACTTCTTGAAGAACTCAGCGTCATATTTCTGCTCCGCTGCATGAGGACCGCCAAGTATCTCCTGGAGAGTGTGAATGAGAGAGCGAGAGAGAGAGAGAGAGAGAGGGAGGGAGGAGGAGAGGGGGATGAGAAGGATAGAGAAAGATGGAATACAACTGTGGTTCATAAAAAGAAATTTGTGAAGCAGAAGGCTATCTTTCCAGGGAAAACGGTGTGAGCGGATAGAAAGTCAAACAAAAGATGAGAGGGAAAGAGTGGGTAGAAGATGAGACTGCAAATGAATGCACTGTGGCAAAGTCAACAGAGATGCTATTTAACTTTCTTGCATACAGCTGTCTTGTCCTTTTAGTTGGAACCATGTGAGGAAGGTGTGTGTGTGTGTGTGTGTGTGTGTGTGCATACGCATATTTCAGGAGGGAACATTTGTTGCCCTGGCCTTTGGCTTATAGGGATTTATGTGTGTCTGTGTGTGTAAAATCTCTGTGCCCTCTACACCACAGTGTGTGTGTGTGAGTGCCTTTGTGTGGAGATGTATGTGAGGCTATGTGTGCGTGCTTGATGGATAGCCTTTGAATGGGCCGTATGCAGACAGAGCAAGCCCAAGTCGGGATGATAAAAACCCTAATATCATATTCATAGACAGCCAGGGAAAATGGATTGGGGCAAAAGGAATCTGACGAGTGCTGCAGTTACCATGACAATGTCCGAATAAAGAGAGAGACGTCATTCTGTCTGAGCTGAATATCTAGCAGTGTAAAATCTCATCTCTCCTCTCTAACACAGGAGACGTTCATCTGTGAACGTTGTTTGGATACGAAAGGGGAAAACATTAAGTTGCCATCGGGTAAAAAAAAAAAAAAAAGCAATAAAGAATATTTAACAAAAACATTAAATTAGCTCATGTAAACACACAATACGATCCTTTAGTGACCCTCAAAACTTAGTAGCATTTTAATAGTAGTTAACAGTACTTCAAACACATTCTCCTTCCTATGAGGTCTCACAGAAGCAAGCCTAAATCTCGTGAGCTCCGTTTTCATAATGAGACATTAGTTTGGAAAACATCTATAGACTCCACTGAGCCCTCTGGCTACACCCTAAACCAATCAACACATTATTAGAAGTAGTTTCTATAATGATGACAAAGAAGAACAATGTTTATGATCCTTTTTTTGGATGCTTTTTTCCTGATTTTTGTCTTAACACAGTCAGACTGCTGCACTGTATTTTGAATTTGCAATAAGCACCATATTGCGTTCACACCTCCGACTGATCCAATCTATTACTTTTGTTGTATACCCGCTGACGCCCGCCAGGCCACGATGGAGGTAAACAGAAATTTTGTGGGCTGATTACCTTCTGTGGGGCGGATATATAGATATAGCTATCTGTTTCAGCTGTGTTTTCATCTCATGTATGTCTGATAGAATGGATATGCTTTTGCTTTTAACCAGTACAGCTGTGTGATTCAGCGTGACGGCCTGTATCTCACTCATGCTTTACGTGCGTAACCATGGTCCAGGAAATGTCTATTTTCATCCATTTTACACATGTCACTACAGTGTAGTTCTGGCTCAATGGTTTCATAGTAGACGCTGATGGAGGACTACAACTGGCTGCAGGGTAGACAGGGTGTTAAAGAAATTTATATAAGATCGGTGAACTTGTGACTTCGGTGACTCACAAGTGACTCGAAAGGGAATCCAGAGCTGAAATGACGAATCAATTAATCTATTAGTAATTGAACAGATTTTTTATTTTTTATTTTTTTTATCTGTCTGGCTCCTTTCTTGGTCTTCTATGATAATAAACTGAATATACTGGGGCATTTGAAGACCTTGGATTCAAAATGAAGAGCAGACTAATTGCTAATAAAAATTGTGGTCCTAATTAAATATATTTAATAGTGTCTTCAGGTTATGTAATCATTCTCTGCAGGATTTCCAAGGGTTGATTCAAAGTACTAGAATAATGGTGAGAGGTTGTTGTTGTTGTTGTTACCTCATATGTGGCCAGCCGGTCCAGGTAGGAAAGTAGTTTCAGTCTGCTACGACACAGCTCCTTCTGCTCCAGAGTCAGCCTGAGTATGCACACACACACACACACACACATCAAGAGCGTGCCTGCACAAGCACTTTGACATAAAATTACAATTAACATAAGACCTCGACTCAAATTACATCACTGTCAGTGAGTCTCAGTCTCAGTTTTCACAGCCAAATCAAACTTCAGGCTTAGTCTGTTCACTGCACTAACACACACTTTAGCTTTAAATTAACTATAAATTGACCCTATACAGTATGCCCGCAGGGACCTATATAACAATGCCTGGGACCAGTGACTACAACACCACATAGTGCTCTCCAGACCTAATCATTTTCTAAGGGCGACAAATCAACTCCTTATGACCACAAGACCCCTTCGGTTGTTATGTATGGGATGCTAGTTGTCAATGAGGTGAGTGAATGCCCTGTGAGAATCAAATCCATTTTCAATGTCATTTAATCACGACTATAAATAAATTGGATGACCACAAACACCAAGGCACTAGGCTATATGGGATCTACCTACAATTCAATCACTCAAGGTATGCCCAAGGGAAAAGGACCACAAGACTGAAAACCAGCACGAGTGGTCAGGTACGCCCCATCGGTTCACACACACTCACAGCAAAATAAAACATTTTTCAACACATACTCAGACACCCTTCAAGTCCATCCAACTTGGCCCGGATCAACCGCAGTGTGACCACAGGGGAGCTGACCCTTCCACTGCCGTCTTAATCCCTAATCCCTCATTACAGAGTGCGCTATCAGGCCTTATCGGGGTTCCTCTACACAGGCTAACGGAGATTAACACTGGCTGAACACACTCTCTGGCACATCAAAGAGCGGCGGCTTAGCACTCACACTGGCGGTAATTATTGCTTTGCTCTTCCTCTTCAGAGCAAAGTAGGAAAAGTGGAGTTGGAGGAAGTGGAGGGGTGGCAGGGGAGAGAGATGGAGCGGAGATGAGACGAGATGTTAGAGAACTATTTCTCCTCCTGTCCTCTAGGGGGTTTCGAATGATGGCTCAATCATAAACTCCAAAATAAACAAAATTATCTCAGAGGAGGAAAACATCTCTCAGTTTTGATTTAGCTGACTAAAGTTTTGATAAACCTTGTCATTTAGTGTAGACTGCTTCTTAGATGTGCGTTGACTATGTGCATTTTTAGTATTGTCATTGTGAGCGTGGCAGCATGCCAACATTAGCGTTTATTCTCAAAATGGCAGCCTAACATAACCTAGCTGACTCTTCATTTATCTTTCTGTTTAATAAAAATGTATCAGTTTATATGACAGTTTATATGTCTCAAATTACCAGTTAGAGATTTAACATCAGCTGCTGATTAAAAGTTTTAAAATGGCCAACAGCAGGTTAGAGGTGGCTGATTGTTCAATTCAGGTCCACGTTTCTTGCTTCTAAATGTCTAATCCCGCTGCTGGATTCCTCTGAGGTATAGCATAAACAGTGTGTAGTAC
>BRZM01000703.1:0-65266 GCA_033238685.1 Lates japonicus | reverse complement strand
TCTGTGTCAGGGTTTTTTACTGAGCATGAAATCCTCTGTTCTCTCTGTCTCATGCACTCGTCCTCACACCTTCCCTCATATCCTCTGACCAGTGAGTTGGTTTCACATGTTAACTAAACGTAAATCAGGGAGTCTCAGAGGCAGAGAGCGTCCAGCACTGAAGCAGGACTCCAGTCTTCTCTCCTTTGTCACTTCGCAGAGCAGCGATGAGCCTGGAACTGTAGTAATCAAGAGAAAGAGGACGATATTACACTTTTAGGATGTGATGAATTATTTTTAAACATGCTGCTCCTCTAAAGAAGCCAGCATTAAGTTTCTAACAAAACGTATTTGTAACTGTAGAGATCAGTAAAGATATTGACCAAGGTCACAAAACATTCCCCCGTTACTTGTTACTGGTGACTCCTCTCATTACCACTCCTCCCGTAATCTCTCACCAGAGTAACATCCTCAGCCCAACAAAGGTCCCAGGAATGTCCTCTCCTTCCCAGGCAGAGCTCAGGAATGTGAAGGAGGCAGAGGGACGATTCAAAAGGAGGAGTCCCGGCCCGCTCCCCCTCCTCGTCGAGGCAATCGTCTCTCGTTGTCCCAGCGTGAGACAGAACAAAGCGGGAGAGGAGGAGAGAGTGTGGCGTTTCTTCAGGGCCCCATGCTCTGCGTCGCTAATTGTAGGAATGAGAGGAATGAGATGATGGAGTCTGGTTGGACGCTGGGACTCTGTTAGTCCGTCTGTGCTGCAGACTTCAAGACAAAACACCAGAGACACTGAGACTGAGATTTACGATTTTCTACCATAAGACATGATCAACAAACTTTAGACAGACATGTCGACATGAGACCGGGACCTGACGATCTAAAAACACTTTAGTGCAAGTTTGGTCTGCAACAACGTTCAGGTGTGTGTGAGAGTAACATCCAGATGAATGAAGCAGCTGAGGTTTCAGAACACTGGATTGTTCAGAAACACACATTAATATGAGTAAATGGACGTTATCATGCAGCACTGGAGTTTTCTTCTCTACTCTTCTCTCTCCAGTAAAGTTTAGTGGGCTGCTGTCGGCTCCTCTCTGCCTTCACACTTCACACACGTGTTTCTTCCTCCATCTTTCTAACTTCTCCCCCTCGTCCTTCCATTATTATAATCTCCCCTCTGCAGCTCCCCCCTCACAACTCCTGCTGATTTCTTTACTCGTTCCGACAAACCGCTACTCCTGAAAACCTCTCATCTGTAATATTTTTCAGCGGCAGCCTTTTGATCAAAGACATAAAGCCTCCGTATCGAGCCTGTCTCGGAATGAAGATGAGAAACGTCGGGATCAGCAGGAGTTTCGCTTCGGAGGCCTCAGTTGGAGAGCCACGGAGATGAAGACGGTGCTCGTCATTTACAACCTCAGACCTGCTCCGGCTCAGGCTGCTGCCACAGAACAATGGCAGACGAAGACAGAGGGTGCAGAGATATCTTTTTTTATTTAGAGGCCCAACAACCAACAGGATCCATCAGGGGAGTTAGATGTGAAGAGAAGTGACGGGAAGCGTGGTGGTTTGATCAGGTCTACGTGCGGACTCTGTTACAAGAGACTGTGCTTCATCTCTGGCTCTATTTTACCTTCTAATGGTGAAAACTCCACTGGGAACAGAGACGATGACTTTACTGTCGGAGCTTCTAGGGAACACTTTGCATAACAAAAGCTGGGAGGCTGTGCTGCTTTTAACAGGTTGAGTGTGTGTGTGTGTGTGTTTTGTTTTGTTTACTCTGGCCAAAGAGAATTTTTCATCTGACCACCACTCCCTTTCCTCTGCTGCTCACCTTCAGGGACAGCTTAACCTACAACCCACACACACACACACACACACACACACCACTAACTAACACACATGAATCTGAGCAGAGAGTGGAGGGTGTGTGTGTGTGAGGTTGTCTCTGCCTGGTAACACTGCACTAACAGCTCTAATCACCTGGCTGCATGTGTAACTGTGGAGCAGTGTTCAGCTGCTGTCCTTTCCTGTTTGTGTCTGTTTGGCTGAGAGAAGACGACAGTGATGAGACTGAAAATAAAACTAAAAACAGGGAGAAATATACAAACAATAACAGACAAGAACAATCACATTCAATAAAAAATTCAACCTTTATCCACTTAGCAAGCTTGGCTAACTGTGTGTCATGTCGTGGTGGAGGATGAATCACACTGATGTGGTGACGTAGAGAACAGTTATTCGACTGTTTTACATTAAATCAGCTCCAGACAGATCAATTGTAATAACTGATCATGTTGAAATGTCTCGACTTTGACGCTTAGAATGAAATAACGTCTAAATAACGCCCAGTTTAATTTAATTAGCCTAAAAATAAACTCAAAATCATTTCAGTAACAGCAGAAGTAGACATACAGCACCTCAACCAGTGTTAGATACAAATTCTGACTGAGAAAGACCACATGTAATATATTCCTGTTTATACCAGGAGTGATTAGATTTAATGTATAATATAAAGACTTTAATGATTCATCTTCATATTTGTGGGAGCTGATGTCAGTTCCTCTCCTCACTGTGCCAACTCATCTGTGCCATTTTATTTTTATTACTGAACAATATTATTAGAAACTTGAACTTTCTGCCTTGTGTGTGTGTGTGTGGGGGGGGGGATTTTTTTTTTTTTACCATTGAATTTCCATCTTATCTCAGCTGAAGCTGAACACACCACTCGTTCACATTGACTCCGCGCCAGCGCTCTGTCAACTGAGGATTGTTTCACTCCATGAAAAGTTTATGTTTGCAGACGAATTCAGGCCCAAACTGTGTCAAAGTCTTTTGTGACCTTATCAACAAACACAAACGTCCATTACAATTAGAGGCACGGTGCCACCGGGGGAAAACCTTATTATTCTGCCATGTTTGGATATTAAAAAAACTCTCAGGCTGGCACAAGTGGCATTTTCTCTCTTTGTCGCCTGAAACAGTAACTGGCTTTTTTCTCTCTGTACCACAGCTTCAACATCATGTTGATGGTACACTGACTTCCTCAGTGGCCTCTCTGCTCCCCCAGTGGCTGTTCTTGCTTTATGTAACTGTGGTTCTTCAGGTTCGATCTCCCTCTAACTGAGTGACAGTCAGAGGATTAAACTGCAGGAATCAGACCCAGAGAGTTCAGAGTTAAACTGTAGATCAGTTAAACACCAGTGTTCATCTCTGATATCCAGGAAACTGACGGGAAGATCAAGAGTTAGAAACAGAGTTTGGTGTTTGTTACAGCCACAGCACTTCCTGCTCCAGAAGCTGAGGATCATGGGTAATACGCACCGTTCGTCTGTGTTTTCTTTGTTTGTTAAAGCGAGGTTGTGTTGCTTTAGCATCGTCAGCGTTCCCTCTCACTCCCTGTGAATGTTCTGATCCACACACACACACACACACACACACACACACACTCACACTCACACACACTCACAGCCAAAGCACAATAAAGTGCAATAACAAAATTAAAGTGCAATAACAAGGAGACCCCCCCCCCCCTTCCTTTCATAATCACAAAACAAAGAGAGGTAAAGAGGTTTGGCTTCACTGCCCCCCCCCCCCCCCAAACAAGAGAAAAGGCTGAAAGGCTGAGGTGAGAGTTTGTGTTGGGGGTGTGGGGTTTTGCATGCTGAGGGGTCACAGACCTCTCCTCACCCTGAGGCCTAAACCGGTCATGTGGGACGCAGAGCAGCGAGGCTAACGAAGGGAACAAGAGGAGGAAGAGGAGGAGCGGGGGCAGCTCTGAGGAAGGGCGGGGTGATTTCATGTGACCATAACAATCACTGATATGGAGATGGTATCTGATGGAGAGAGAGAGATGAAGGAGTGAAAATAGATGGATGAACAAACATGGACACTTAGTAGTTACTTCAACCTGAACTGTGCTTTTCCCTGAACCATAACCAAGTTGTTTTTGTACTTAAAGAAAAACCAAACCATCAGATCAGACCATGCTTTTATTTTTCTGTCTCATTTCATTTGGAGGACGTCTGTTTTCGAACGATTTCAGCTAAAGAGGACGCACCACAGCGAAGAGCCTGAACACGGAGTGTAGCCTGATGAGCAGAAATGGCTTCTCTGTCTACATTTACAACACAATGACATGTTTTTCTGAAGCCACTGTACAAAGGAGGTGAATGTGGGATCAGTCATAGAGAACTGACAACAATGAATAAAGGGTTAAAGTGATGAAGGGTTAAAGGCTGCAGAACCCCCAGAGAGAGGGCATGAAAGGAGACGGAGGGAGAGACAGAACGGAGGCAGTGAAATCAGAGGAAGAAGGTGACGAGAGCCGAACTCCTTCGTTCCTTCTCTCGATCTGAATGATGCCTGTAAAACATGAACACAGTGATTCTCACTAAAAGCCCCTCGCTCTGTTGTTTCTGCGACACATTTCCCAGAGACCGAGGAGGAAATTGAATTTCACTGTTAAAGGAGACGGGGGAGACTACAGGAGAGAGAGATGAGGAGGGAGAAGAGAGGAGATGAATAGATAGATAGATAGATAGATAGAGTAGAGAGATGGATAGAGAGATGGATAGATAGATAGATAGAGAGATGGATAGATAGATAGATAGATAGAGAGATAGATAGATAGATAGATAGATATAGAGATGGATAGATAGATAGATAGATAGAGATATGAATGAATAGATAGATAGATAGATAGATAGATAGAGATGGATAGATAGATAGATAGATGAAATGGATAGAGAGATGGATGAATAGATGAATAGATAGAGATGGATAGAGATGGATAGATAGATAGATAGATAGATAGATAGATAGATAGATAGAGATGGATAGATAGATAGATAGAGATGAATGAGAGATGGATAGATAGATAGATGAATAGAAATCATTGGTGGCTCAAGAAGCTTGGGAAAAAATTGTGTGTGTGTGTGTGTGTGTGTGTGTGTGGAGCACATCGCTTCGTTGATCACACAATAATGTCTGCTGGGACAGGAAGCTACACAATACCAAACTTGGACCCTGAGAAAGGCAGATGAGAACCACACACACTCACACACACACACACACACACATACTGTGCTCCATCAGACATAAACAACTGCAGAAACAAACACACAAATGCAACACACATCCCTGTCTTTAGTGAGTTTGTACTCCTGCAGGTGAACACTTCTGCCACTCCTACACTAGCACTAACACTATCAATAACCACACAAGATGCACACACTGAAATATCTTCCTTTGTTTCTCTGTAGGTTATGTTGATGCAGACAGGTAGTACTTTGTTTTTTTGCTGAAGTGCTGAGTCACTTTGTTTGTCCTTCCTGTGTTGGCTGCAGCGGCTACACAACTCAGTGGATAAGACAATGTAGACAAATGGTTTCCTGCATGGGCTTCTGGTCAGACAGTACAAATTAGGTTTGCAAAGCATGATGACGGGTAACTGCTCCTGGGGCTAGCATTATGTAGCCACAACAGACCGTACAACTAGCTTGTAGCTAACTTCCAGTTGTATTCACCATCGACTTAGGAAGAGCTTGGTTGTAGCATTGGATCTGGGTTCCTCACGTTATTTCCTTGAAGACTTGTTTTCACCTTCGCGTCTCTTGGTGGGTGACAGGGGCAGACTCCTGACTCTGACAACACGGCTGCGGTCTGTTTGGCTGCATGATGCTAGCCCCAGGAGCAGTTATAAATCATCATGCTTTTGGTGAGCCTAATTTTGCTGTCTGACCAGGCTCATGCGGGTGAAAACGTTTGTCGTTGCACTAATCTTATCCACTGATTAATGACCGAGCTGCAACTCAACACTGAAGACAACGATCAGCGCACTCGCTGGCTAAAGTGTGCCTCTGTCAGGCATCTAACTCTGCTGGGCGCAAGGTATTTCGATGTGTGCATCTTCGCTATTGATTATTGATAGTGTTAGTGCAGTGTGCTGAGAGTGGCAGCTGTTCACGCCTGCAGGGGTACAAACTTTTAAAGATTTGGATATGTTACATTGTTTATTCTTATGTCTGATGAGCTCTTCAACCAATGATTGACGGTGTGTGTGTGTTGTGTGGTTCTCAATCGCCCTTTCTCGGGTCTGCTGACGTGCTCCCGGCGTTGATATCGGTGTGGGATCGCGAGGTTTGAAATCGGTTGCACGCGCACACGCACTGCGCACGCTCTTTTCCAGGCTGTTGAGCCTGCAATCTGTCAACAATCCGTCTCTGTCTGTCTGTCTGCTGTCTGTCAACCATGTCTGGCTCTGTCATCACATCTGTCTGTCTGTATGTCTCTGTCCATCTCTGTCTGTCTTTGTCTGTCAATCTCTCTGTCAAGCTGCTGCTCTGTCTGTCTGTCATCTCTCTGTCTGTCTGTCTGTCTATCTGTCTGTCTGTCTCTCTGTCTGTCTGTGACCGTTCTGTCAGTCTCATGTCTGTGTCACTATTCTGTCCGTCTCATCTCTGTCCGTGACCGTTCTGTCCGTCTCATCTCTGTCCATCTCCATCTCTCTGTCATCTGTCTGTCTGTCTATCTGTCATCTCTCTCTTCTCCTCCTTGCTCTCTGCTCTGTAGTCTCCCTCGTCTTCAGTGATGGAGGCCCTCCTCCCCGATGCTGAAATGTGCGAAAAGCTGGTGGTCACACAACGGTGGCTTTTGCGGGCATCCATTCGGATGAAGGTTCGACTCTCTTGTCTTCCTGCGATTTCTGCACTCATTCTCCTCGAAATGTCGCTTTCATGCCCTCTCGGGGGTTCGGCCGTCGCACAGCTTGTTCGTGTTGTCGGTTGCTCGCTGATCGCAGTGGCTTCGAAAAACTTGTCGTGTGTAAAATGTGAACCTTCTGCTCGTCGAGCACATCCCGTGTTCGGCTCTTCGCTGTGGTGCGTCTCTTCTTCAATCGATAACTGGTGAAAATGAGACGAAAAATAAAGCATGGTCTGTCTGATGGTTTGATTTCTTCGAAACTGGCTGTGATTCAGCTGCAAAGCAATCCGCTGTTCGTCCGTCATTTTTCACTCGGCCATCTCTCTCGTCGGGCCATATCGTGATTGTTATAGATGCGTAATCTTGCGCCGCTCGCGGGCTTCTTGGCTCCTCCTCTTCTCTCTGTTCGCTGGTTAGCCTCGCTGCTGCATGTTCGTTTGAGCCTCGATGTAATGGGCCCCTCGGCATGGCCCGCTGGCACAGGCTCGCGCTCGACGCTGTGCTGCTGCGTTTGGGGGCGATTGACACTGTTTATTTTGTGTGGTGACCGCTGTTTTGTTGTTGCGCTGATGATAACGACAACGGTGATGATGTGATGTGTGTGTGTGTGTGTTTCACGGGGTGAGGGCGCTGACGTGCTGGCAACGCGGCTCTCGCTGGCTGTGAAAGCTGCAGACGGAACGGTGTAACCACCCGTGATCTCGGCTTCTGGAAACGAAGTAACGTATTGCTGGCGCAAACTCTGTTCTGACCTTGATCTTCCCGTCGATTTCTGTCGAGAAGATGGTACGCTGACAACGATCTGATTTACTCTGAACTCTGGTCTGTTCACCAGTTTAATCGCATCGGAGGAGATCGGTACGGTTACATGAAGCGGAACGGCCGCTACGAGGCTGAAGAACTGCGCTGATCGGGCCGCCGTCGGCACAATGATGCGAGAGAGAAACCGATTACCGGGGCGACGAGGAAAATGCCGCTGACAACCGACGCGAGCTTTTAATATCGGAAACGTGGCGAGATGGCGGTGCCCCCGGTGACCGTGCCGCCTGAACGCGTGGACGTTTGTGACGACAGATGCGGGCGACGGTTGAACTGTCGTCTTGAGCATAAATGGTGTTGATCTCGGTTGACAGGCACTGGCGCGGGTGTGAACGGTGGCGTGTTCGGCTTCGGCTGAAATGAATAAATTCGGTGAAATCCCCCTACACACGCACTGAGCTCGAGAGATTTCTAATGTGTTCGGTAATGAAATGAGGTAACAGACTCGAGACCCGGCGCAGTGAGGAGGAACGACATCGCTCCGCAAGCAGAGATGAATCGTGAAATCTTTATGCGTTAGGTCTGATCGCTCACTGGTATAACGAATTATATTACGTGGTCTTTCTCGGTCGGGGCTGGCAATCTGGCGCTGATTTGATGCTATAATACTTTCTGCTGTTGCTGAGGAAAGCAGATTTTGATTTGTTACAGGCTAATTAGTGGCTGGGCGTTGACGAACGTTATTTCGTTCTGAAACGTCGAGGTCGGGACATTCGTGATCGGAGGATCGATTATTGATCTGTCGCAGGCGGGGCTGATGTGAAAGGCAGATGAAGATAACTGTACCCGTCACCACATCGTGTGATTCGTCACTCGCCGGTATGTTACAATTAACCAAGCTTTGCTGAGGCAAGGACAATTTTGACCAGATGATGCTGTCTGTTGTGTTGTATATTTCTCCTGGTACAATTTTATTTCGAATAATCACTGTCGTCTTCTCAATAGCTAACCTGCTGAAAGGACAACATACCGGTTCGTTTCAAGACTCTTGGTATTTTTTCAGTTTGTTGGCTTTAGCTGTTTGTTTGTTTGATTAAATTATTTCATTTGTTTGTTTGTTTATCTTTGATTATTCGTAGTTTGGGACCAGATGTGAGGACATTTAGTTTTAACCAACAAGAGTTTGTTTGTTTGTTTGAAAATGGAAAAATAAAACGCTTAACACTTTAATTTTGTTTGGACAGTGGACTTGTTTTACCTGCGAACATCTCGACCACGGTGCATCAACGGCTCTTTGAGTCTGAATCATGTTTTCTGACAAACAGCCACGACGCAACCAAACCAGCCACGATCCCACCAGGTTTGAGGTCTGTGGTGTCGTGAACGTCCATAGAGGCGTCACAGAGTTTCAGATGACATGTTTTACACCATTAATCCAGATGAACAGCTGAGACAGTGACTCAGTCAGAGATGTAGAAGGGCTGGATCCTTCACATAATCATTCAGACTGTTTAATTGCAGAAAATATGATGGAACATTGTTTAAGAGTTAAACCCATAATAGACATAGTAATGTTTCTTAAACTCATGGAGACTCTGAGACAAAGTTACAGAGACCAAACAGTAGCTCTTTTGGTGAGACAACTTTATCTGTGTGTGGTTCCTCTCAGAGAAGACTAATAATGTATATTTGGAAGGTGACTGTAGGTTCCTCTGGAGGTAGCTATGTGAGCAGCATGTGTGATGGAGACAGTATTATTTAAGTAAATGTACTTCAAGCCACTGGGTATAAATAGTAACGTAGTAGTAGTAGTATTAATAATGGTATACTACCGTTGTATTAGTTCTTTTTGTTTCTAGAATGTTTAATTATAGAAAGGAAAATAATAAAATGACCAAAAGAATCTGAATATTTTAGATTTGTTTTTGTACTGTTTTATTTTAAATTTAGCTATAAAACTACTTTAACTTGATGAAATGAAACTGATCGTTAACATTTAAAAATAACAACTAAATATGATTTGTTTCAGATTTATTGAGAAAACAAATCGACCAAATATTAAAGTGTTAAATGTAATAATCATTTGTATTAAACTCCGATTATTCTGTTTTATCTTTTATTTCTCAAACATTACATGTGACGACTCCGCTCTCCGTTAAAAGCTTGAGCGTCCTGTCAGTCGGTGATGTGGCATGTCGGGAGGCGGCAGGCGATACAAACTAACAACCGCCATGTTGTGTCTCCGGGGCCTGGAGGACGTCGGTAGTAGACCATGAATGTTACCGCCCGCTCAGCAGCTCACAGGAAGGACCGTAGCGCTGGAAGCCTTGGGCCGTCGTCCTCAGCCCGGAGCCGGAGGTGGAGGACTCAGGGCCAGGAAAGCGGGCAGGAAAGCACAGGGGGGCTCAGGGAGGCGCCGCTGCCCGCCGCCGCCACCGGCTACGTACGGCCGCAGCGGCAGCCGCCGCCGGCGTGAAGCCGTGGCGGGTCGGGGGTCCGCTGCGCTTCATCACGCGGTATTACCGCCAGCCCGGCCTGCCAGGACGCCCTCAGAGCTCGCTGTTCCGAGTGCCCGGTCGTGGCTTCGACTGCGTCCTGCCGCCCATCCTGCGTGTCGGGCCGGGTCACCGGTCTGCAACCAGTGCCGCCAGAAGCTGAGCTGCTGCCGACACCAGGGCCCGCTCACTGAGCATCCGGTTACAGCCATGGAAGGTGGCCTCCACTGCCGTTCCCCTGCAAGGTAACACACCTGTTCTTCACAACTTCCTCGTAGACATGATAACCGACAGGTGTGACAGCCGTGTGTGTGCGTGTGCGCGCGCGCGCATCGTGATGACGTCACAGGGGACCAAAACAGGCAAGGTCTTTAACCAGAAGTCTGTCAGCAGCACACCTGTGAAACAGACGAACCGCAGGTGATGGTTTGACAAAACCTCATTCGAACTCGTTTACATTTCTCACGATTCTAACACCTATGAAAGCCAGTTTGTCACGTGACTCGTTTTAAAGAACAAATCTGACATTACCTTTGGATCGACAGAACAGATGTTCACATTAATGTGTAACAGGCTGACTGTTCTGAATACTATATCAATCTATATCATTAACTACACTCTGCTGGAAGAAGCCTGTTCCATATGTAACGTTCACTCAAGTTCCTCTATTTTACACTTTGATTAAAGTTGTTTCTAATCTCATTTGTTCTCGGTTCACATGAGTCTTTAGAAATTGTGACCTGGTTCTCAGTTTATCCTAGGCCTGTGATGCTGCTGTCAGGCTGTGACTACCTGAGGTTCATCTGTGCTCACCTCCATATTGTGCCACAAATCTTCAGTTCATTCAGACAGAAAATATGAAAACCTGGATAGAACTTTCACCTGAGTGAAATGTGAGCTCTGCTGTACAGTGATTTGGATGAGTTGATGTCAGTTGACTGCAGTTTGTGTGAGTGAATTGAACAGGTTACGTTGTGTTTGATTAGCTCTTCATCACCATTAAATCTGAAACCTTAGCCTGCCTTCTGTTCTGTCGTCTGCTCTAGGTCAGGTTTAGTTCGTTGTGTTGATTGATTTGATGACCTGTACGGCTCTGCAGCGAAAGCGTTCACCGTCCACGTGTTCTGTCTGTGTGGTGTTGTGTTGCTGATGGAGCAGCTCGGACTCGTTACAGACACATTAAAAGTTGAACTGAGGTTCTACAGAAAGCTGAGGAGGTTTGACAGAGAGAGAAACAGGTCCAGAGCTGAAAACCCGGCGCCTGAACCGCACACAGATCTGGCGCGGTACACAACACAGTTTAAACACACCTGGACTGAAGCCACAGGTGAGTCGTGAGGTTGGAGATGATCTGATCAGCAGCCTCCATTTTTATTCTGTTCACCTGTCCGTCCATGATCCAGTCAGTCCATCAGTCAGTCAGTCCATCGGTCAGTCAGTCCGTCAGTCCGTCAATTAGTGTCATCAGTCAGTAAGTCCATCAGTCAGTCAGTCCATCAGTCGGTCAGTCCATCGGTCAGTCAAAGTCAGTCAGTCGGTCAGCGGTCAGTCAGTCCGTCCATCAGTCAGTCAGTCCATCGGTCAGTAGGGTCATCAGTCAGTCAGTCCATCGGTCAGTAAGTCCATCGGTGGTAAGTCCATCAGTCGGTCAGTCAGAGTCCATCAGTCAGTCAGTCAGTCAGTCAGTCCGTCGGTCCATCAGTCAGTCAAGTCCATCAGTCAGTCCGTCCATCGGTCAGTCTGTCCATCGGTCAGCAGTAAGTCCATCAGTCGATCAGTCCATCAGTCAGTCAGTCCATCGGTCAGTACGTCAGTCAGTCAGTCCGTCAGTCAGTCAGTCCGTCCATCAGTCCAGTAAGTCCATCGGTCGAGTAAGTCCATCAGTCAGTAAGTCCATCAATTCCAGTCCGTCCGTAGTCAGTCGGTCAGTCAGTCCATCCATCAGTCGGTCGAATTCTGTCCATCAGTCCGTCAGTCAGTCAGTCAGTCAGTCGGTCTGTCCATCAGTCAGTCAGTCAGTCCATCAGTCCGTCCATCAGTCCGTCAGTCAGTCAGTCAGTCTGTCCATCGGATCGGTCAGTCAGTCAGTCCATCAGTCCGATCAGTCAGTCAGTCAGTCTGTCCATCGGTCAGTCAGTCGGTCAGTCAGTCCATCAGTCAAGTCAGTCAGTCGGTCATCCATCAGTCCATCAGTCCAGTCGGTCAGTCAGTCGGTCCATCAGTCCGTCAATGGTCAGTCTGTCCATCAGTCCATCGGTCAGTCAGTCAGTCAGTCAGTCCATCAGTCCGTCCATCAGTCAAATCAGTCAGTCAGTCTGTCCATCGTCCATCGGTCGGTCGTCGGGCAATCCATCGTCCATCGGTCCATCGTCGGGCAATCCATCGTCCATCGGTCCATCGTCGGGCAATCCATCGTCCATCGGTCCATCGTCGGGCAATCCATCGTCCATCGGTCGTCGGGCAATCCATCGTCCATCGGTCCATCGTCAGTCAGTCGGTCAGTCAGTCCATCCAGTCCGTCAGTCGGTCAGTCTGTCCATCAGCCTGTCGCGTCGGATTATCATTTTGTAGATCGAAGTATCTCAGGAGCGGCTTGGCGAATTTCTTCACATTGGCACAAATGTCCACTTGGGCTCAGGGATGAAGTGATCAGATATTTGGTGGTCAGAGGGTGAGGTCAATGTCAATGTGACATCTTAATGTTGTGCAAAAACGTTTTTTATTCAACACTATACCACAGGATCAGAAGATAGTGATCGTATTTCTGCTCTAGTTTGTTACTTGAACTCTTTATTAGAGCTGTTTGAATATTCTAGTTTTAACAGACTGGAGATTTGAGAGGAGAAACTCACTAAACATGTCTCTAGAATAAAATTACACTCACTAACTTGTCGCCCCGATAGAGCAGAGCTGCTCTTCTTCATTACATTTCAAACCCTGAAAATCTCATCTGCATTCATACACACATCTCCACCTACCTGCAGCTGAAATTGTGTTTGTAAAACTGCCAGCCGTTCGTCTAAAGCTACGGTGTGTGTGTTTATCAGTCTTGCTGCGAGGTTTTCTTCTTCCCTTCTGAATCTGTAGGTGTCTGATTATAATGTGTATTTCAGATTTTGAAGTGGATAAATTCAGTAACAGGATCCTCTGTTGGCTTAAAGCTAAAGGTGCTTCGATGGGAGCCAGACTGATGAAGTGGGGCAGGCTGATATTTCAGCAATGTCAGAGTTAATGCAGAGACTATTGTTTCAGTCAGGCGAGGTGTGGGGTAGCAGACAGTGTCACTATCACAGCGTTTGTCTTCAGTGACCACAGCTGCTGATCTATCATAAACTAATTCTGTTTTAATATCGTTATCCCAGTATCAGCCACCTAAGTCTCCTGCCTGATTTCGTCTCTATCATGATAATAAAGCGGAATAAATCCCACATTCACCAACAGTTAGAATCACCATTGAAATTACATTTTAAATATCTCGCGTCGTCTTGGATTGAAAGGTCAAAGCGTAATGCTTGCTGACTTGTTAGGAACCACCCGAGATATTTAACACAAAGCGATAGAGTTTTTACATTTGAATAGATAAATGTATCATCACAACAGGTCAAATGTTTACGCTGTGATTTTATCTCTTTATATTAGGCTGTGAGCGTGTCCAGGTATGAAACAAGAAGAATCTAACTGGATTAAATCTGATTTAAAAAAGGAAGCGATTTATTGATTAATCAAAGAGACAATTAACAGAATAATTGACAATGAAATTGTATCGACCACACTTCTTTATATTTTAACATCAGGCTGATGCTTTTATGATTCTGCTTGTGTTTGCAGTGTGCTGTGATTTATCCACCAGAGCGTTATTGATTTCAGCCCGTCCCTCCCCTTATGTCCTCCTCCTCCTCCCTCCTTCACCCTGTTTCCTCACCTCCCTTAATGTGATGGATCTGATCCTCCCTGAGTGCTCACTGAACTCTCCATCAGTGTGTAATTGAATTAAGTGTTTTTATGGACATTCCTCAGAGCTGATGTTTCCTCCTCTTCCCTCCGGCTCTGAATCCTTCAGGTCTTTTTATACATTTCTTTATTACTGTCCAAATGAAGGCGACCTGACATCATGGCGAGGCGGGCTAACAGCTGTAGAAATTACAGCAATACTCCAGGATTGTTTGTTTGCTTTCCATCATCTTCAGTCAGATACTGGAACAGGGAACTCTGTATTGAAGCGAAAAGGACAAACAAAAGTTGTTGTGGGAAAATTTAACTTTTAAAGTGAAAAAGCCAAATTCACAAAAAGAGAAAATCTAGTAAATATGGCGTCCTGTCCACAATTACAAGATT
The DNA here is from genome assembly GCA_033238685.1 of Lates japonicus. Lineage (NCBI taxonomy): Eukaryota > Metazoa > Chordata > Actinopteri > Centropomidae > Lates > Lates japonicus. The sequence goes on along the minus strand of BRZM01000703.1, from coordinate 50,999 downwards.
AAGGAAGTTCTCAAGAGGCTAAACTATCATATAGGTCGTTTGTCTGATCACGAAGATATAGAATACAAAAGTGCAAATGACTCTGTGAGTCGTGAGTATCAACAGCCACGGTCGGCTGCAGGCGTATTTTAGGACTGTAGGACACTTTGAGGTCCTGTTGGGGGTACAGAGACCAGCTACCGGGATCCTTTGTTAGAACCTCTGACAGCCTGTGTGGTTATGATGCCTTCATTTAGCCAGTGCTGACTCAGAAAATGCCGACCTCCTTTGAAAAAAATGACATTGTTTTTGGCTGCGTAATATTCACGTCCTGTGTGGAAACTACTCATAACAAAAAACAACATGAGCTAATCACTTGTTTAGATGTTTTAACCTCACTTCAAAACATGGCTGCGGGCGCCCGTGTCGGGTGGTTGGGGGCGGCGTACCACACGTGGGCCTGGAGTGCCCTGGGCAGCTGGTCCCCGGATCGACTCCCGGTCCTGGCCGGACCTTTTTAACTCCTGTCATTCCCCCACTCTCTCTCCCTGTTTCTGTCTCCTCTCCCACTGTCCTGTCAATAAAGGTGAAAAAGCCCAAAAATAGAGAAACTTAAAAAAAAAAAACATGGCTGCAAATCAGCCCAGAAGCTCCGCAGCTCTATCCAACACTCCATGCGACCATGTTGGTCGTTTGTTCCTACATTTAAATGCATCTAAGAGCCATCCCCATTGGCAGGGCGTATTGCAGCACTGGCAGCATGCCAGGCGGCGTGGTCAACAGGCGTGTTGGGTTTCATCGTCGTAGTAACGGTAATAAACTCAGGGTTAATGTTGCTGAATCGTCTGTTTGGTTGGGTTTAGGAAAAGATCATGGTTTTGGCTAAAATAGCTCAACAACAACATCGCGGAGGTTTGAAACATTAGCCGACCTCCGGGCTCCTGCATAGAAAGTCCTGTGTATTTGTTACATCCACCCCCTCCACCCCCCAACCATTTATACTACATGTACTTAAAAGATGTCATAATCTTTCGGCCACTAGAGTGTCACTCCAACAAGAAAGATGTTACTGTGGATCATAATAAGCTGCTGCACGAACAACGTGTGTGGTTGTTTTTATATATAAGATAGATGATGGCGCTGGATGAGAAGTCCCTGTTTTAGAAGCTGAAACCAGTTCTTTTCTTTATTATTTTTTTTGTAGAAGGCGACGAATAATCCTGTTGATGGGTGTCGCCAAATAAACTGAAACGTGATGTAAACACACTGCAGAGCTGGAAGGAAGGAAACAGAGATCAATGTGTTTCTCACAGAGTGTGTGTTTGTGTACACATGTGTGTGTTGGGGGGTTCGACAGATGCTGTGAGGAGGAGGAGGAGGAGGAGGTCGGCTGAGTGATACTCCTTTTATTCTCTCTCTCTCAGCTTTCTTTCTCCCCGCCCCACTGTGTGTGTTAGTGTGTGTGTTTCTTGCAGGTATTATTACTGTGTTAGTGTTGGTGTGTGTGCTGCAGCGTCTCACTGCAGTCAGTTGGAGACGAATGTTTTCTGCTGCTCTGTCAGAGGATGAGACATTCACTGAGAGCTGCAGAGAGAGAGAGAAATATTTCACCGGTGTGTGTGTGTGTGTGTGTGTGTGTGTGGGGCTGGTACTCGCCGCCGGTCGGTCAGTCAGTCGCCACGCAGCTCAGAAGAGAAGAGAGTGTGTGTTAGCATCTGTGTTTGTCTTCAGTGTGTTTTCCACTGCTTCAATTTTTCACCACAGAAGAAGAAAACAGTTTTCTTCTTCTGCTGCTGTCAAGGGAAGGCGGACGAGCGAGTTCCAGCTGCGTACTACGCGTGTTTATTACCAACAGGAGCTGGTATGTGTGTGTGTGTATATTTGTTTCTAGTAGAGCTGATTATCTATCGGTTATTATTTCAGTAATTGTTAGTCGGTGTAAGACTGATGGGGCGTTTCATGTTTTGGTCTCTCAGAGAGATTCAATCGTGTTCAGGTTCTCTATTTAGCTGATTTCGCAAAGTCGGGTTTAACCTCTGCAGCTTCTTCAGATGTTAAAGTTACCTTTTTATTTCTTCAACTTAAAAAATTAGAAAGAAAATTAAACAATATAGCGTGGCGTGTGTGCAAATGTTTGGGCACCCTACAAAAAGAGTCAGGACTGAGCTACGTCACACAAAACACTTTCTCCATCAGGCCAGGTGTTTCAGCTCCCTGTCAGAAGTAATCAACCCGTCTGAAACGCCAAACCATGACCCATCACGTGCCGTGCAGGTGTAAACAGGAAGCAGATTAGCCGACTGTGCAGCTGCAACGATAAACAACAACAGGAAAAGCACGACCACAGATTTCTTTGCTTGGACCCGATGAAGGCGAGAGTCGAGCAGTTGCAGGTGACACATAGTGAGAGTCGTCGTGGCGGCAGAAAACAAATGGTGCATTCCTTTTTACGTAGTGGTGAGCTGGGTGGCGTCATCTTGAGTTGATACGCATTCCAGTTGAGAAGTCGGGAAAAACATGGATGCTCCTGGAAAGCCTTTGTTGTTGCTGTCAGAGAATCAGAACAACTATTCACTCCTCCTGAAGAACTTTACCTTCATATTTCATTATGTAAAAAAGCGTTTTTGATTATGTTTGATTTGTCTTTCTTACCAAAACACAAAACTGACAATGTTTACGAAGCAATATGGAAATTAGTATGTGTTCCTGCTGTTGATGTCGGAACAGCCATCTTGAATTCTTATGTATACTGAGGTTGGTGGGGTGCTCCGACTTTGGTTAATCGACTTCAGAAACAAGTTTCAAACTTCAACTCTGAACTCAAATTCCAAGCTTCCAGGGTGGCTGGCACCCATAGACTGAGTCGTTACCGTGACGTGGGCGTCTCCGTCATCGTTTCAAAGTCTGTTTCTGTTGGTCAGAGGCAAAACACAACCACAGGAGTCAGCTTTCGTTTCAAAAGTCTCTATTTTAGGGACTTGAAAACTACAAAGGGTAAATGCGGACTTACCGGGATCTTTTGACCCCAGAGTCTGCCAGCAACAGGCGGTCTGTAAGAAACTCAGAAAAATTTCTAGGTTAAAAAAAAACAACAACAAAAAAGTTTTCTTGTTGTAATATTGCACTCTGTGTTTAAGTATTCATAACAAAAACAAGTTGAGATTAGCGTGCATTAGTGCACAAAAAACACCCCCAACATGAAAATTTAGTGTGGACATAAACCTCGGTTTCCTGAAGTGGTTCCTGGTGGTTTGGGGTCATTTGCTAGCAAAACCAGAATCTGTTCATGCAAAAAGTAAAATAAACTGAAAGTTTTACAAGAGAAGATGTCGAGTCATACCAAGACTTTAACTGATTCTGAGTAACTTACTGCTAGAAAGTAGAATTATCAGAATTATAAACGGATCGTTTGTTTTAGGTTACATTTCCTCTTCCTCTTCCTCCACTTCCTTTTTGATGCAGAGTGTTTGAAGCAGCTTTCACTCTCCTGACTGACTACAGCATGTTAGTCTCTTAGATCTAGTTTTCTCTCAGTCTGTGCAGTGTACCCCCCCCCCCCAAAAGAATAATATTTCCACCATCCCAGGGAGGGGGGGTCACTAAATACTGAAGTGATTCTGAGACACTGGAGTTAATCTGACAACTCAAACTGAACTCAAACGTCGTCGTGAGTCGTCGAGTGTAAATGGAGGTGAATCCTCAGATTTCATTTGTTTTTACAGAAACCAAACGTGGTCAGACGGCCGTTGTCCTGCTGTGGCGTTTTAATCTCTCTGCTATATGATCTCCACGTGGCTCTGCAGTCTGTCTGAACAGCTGCTGACCGGCTGCTGTCTGTTTCTGTCCGCCTGTCTGTCTGGTTCTATATGGATAGCACAGAGGGACAAATAACAGCAGAAATACAGGTTCAACTTCAGAATCTGGACCTAGGATTTTATGGAGGTCTAAATCAGAGTTGAAACTATTTGTTGATCGACAGAAAATTAATCTGCAGCTGTTTTTATAATTGACTGATGCAAAAATGCCAAAAATTCTCTGTTTCTTGCTTCTCCCGTGTCTCAGGTTTTCAGTTTTTCTTAGTTTTACATCATAAAAACAGAATATTGTTCATCAGATAAAATAACCATCTTGGACTCTGGTTGACAAAAATATCAGAAAATAGTCCAAAAATGTCCATCACAGTTCAGTTTACTGGAAAAATAATTAGCAGATTAAATTGGTTATGAAAATTATTTGTAGCCCTACGCTTAGGTTGTGATGCTGTTGTCATAGCAACAAGTCCTTGAGCCTAAACCTGCACAGTTTATTGATATAGTGAGTTGGATCATGAAGAAGATAAACCTGAACCTGAACTCATCTTCAGATATTCAGCTCATCACAGGAACCAGCAGAGAAATGTTGAGAGCTAGTTTGGGTCTGAAGCTGCAACAACTGGCAACTATTTTTGATACCTGATCAATTATTTCAGTTGTTTATTGAGCACAAATGACAAATATTTCTCGGGTTCTAGCTTCTTGTTTTTATTTCCTTGTAAATGAACCTTTTTGGGTTTTGTCTGTTGTTCAGACAATATAAGTATTTGAAGACTCGACTCTGAGGAACTGGGACATTTTTCACTATTTTCTGACTTAATCAATCAATGAAAATAATCATGAGTTGCAGCCTTGGTTGGATCTTTAGCCCTTATACAGGACAGTCTACTTCTTATTGGTCCTGCAGTTTGGACATTATTGTCACAAATTAATAACGGGCTATTCTGTGGCCACGCTTTAATAGGTTCATGAAACAAGATCAATGACTTGTGGCCAATAACGTCCAGGAAGTGTTGAGGAGGACTGAGGTGTAGTTTACGGCTCTGGATCCAGACGGAGGATTTTCCTGGGATTTGTTGGCAGTAAAGTAAAATATAGAATAACAGAGTGGTGTTTAGATGATCCAGGAGAGTTTTGTGTTTCTGTGGTGAGGAAGATCAAGAAAACTGAAGCTCTGAGGGACTGAGAACAGTTTGACGGTGACGAGAGAGAAATGTTTTAATTCCACCTTGTGATTAGGTTTCTGTACTGACAGTAAATACCTGTGTGTATGTGTGTGTGTGTTTTGTGTGTGTCAGCAGTGTGTAGTTGCGTGTGTTCGATGCTGTGTCCGGCCTCCTGCCTGCCTCTCCTCAGGGAGTTGGCTCAGTGGCGCTGCCTGCTGGGCTGGCATCGCCACCACGGAGTCAGTTCGACTAGCGCCGCAGGGCTAACTGCTAACACCGGACAACAACAACAGCAACAGCAGCAGCAGGGGTCAGAGGTCAGGGACAGGGCCAGTCGACCTGTCGGCCGCACCAAACCACTGTCGAGCAGCCAGGTGAGTCCTGGATGTTCAGCGAAAAAATCAGGGTCTTGCAGCAAAAATATCGAACGTGGCTGAAGTTTCAAACTGGACTTCATCGTCTTAACATAGAGATCAGAAACGCCTCAAAGCTGTTAGCAGCCGTCTGTCGTGTTTGTGTTGTAGCTGCAGTGAGCACTGCAGCCTGCAGGGGGCGCTGACAGGACTTTAGGCTGTTCATCTCGTCATGTGTTTCTTTTATCTACGACTTCATCTGTTTAACGACTCTCATTAATCTCATTTCATCATCCATTTAAAGGCTGACTCCACTGATTTCCTCCAAAAAAAAAACAAACCCTGAACCGCTCTGAAGTGAAGCTCGATGGAGTCGACCTCCCATTTACCAACCTGTCACACACACACACACACACACACAGGGTACTTTCATCCTGATTATTATTGATCGTGGTGATCCAGGCTCAGGCTCTGCTGTGTTTTTCTTGCTGTGTTGGTTTCTCGGCTCTGAGACACTGATCTGGTTTCTACCTCCTGAAAGGTGTTTGGTTTGGGGTTTGTTAACGATGACGGCTGGTTAAAGACTCAGCTTCAGTGATGTGAATTCATTCTCTGATGTGGATGTTTGGTTTTTTAAACCAGTCGTCAGTTGCAGTCCTTCTCCTGACGTGTTGTCCATCTCTTGTTGTTTTTGTCTGAGAATCATCAGGTTTTTCTTAAACAAACAAAATTAAACAAAATTAATTGACTGATTGTGTTTTCCATAGTTAAATGTTAGAATTTTCAACTAAAACATTAAATTTCACATCATTTTAGACCATTATCATTATCACCATATCTGTGGCCAGAAATGATGTCACGATAAAAATGTTTGTATCAGTTGACGTGATAATTATCACAGTAAATGTCAAATCATAAAGTTTAAAGGCTGATTTTTGCTCGTGAGTGAAATTTGAAGAAACCAGATTAAATGTTGTTTTAAACTCTTTACGGTTAGATCATGACAAACACCCGTCAAATGCGTACTGCTATTCCTGCGACGTGATTGGTGGTTTGCGATTAATTTCTGTGCATGCTAATCTAAGAGTTAAGGTTTGGCTCTAAGCATGAAAATTAATTATATTGAACATTTATCAACAATTTCTACTGAGGAAAATTGTAACATAATTTTATATCACAATGTAAAATTATATTGCGATAATTGTCGTTTGTATTTTATCGCCCAGTCCTATCTGTGTACAAATACTGTCGCTAAATTCTGGGAATTTTTGAAGGTGGAAACTTTCTGTGGAAATTAACAGGAATAAACTGGAAATTTGCTAAATTGCAGGTTAGCTTATAACAAAAAATCATTCATTGTTGTCCAATGACAGAATCAATTAAAATTCTACTCACAAAGAAATGAATGAAAATTGTACAAATTTGGATTAGTTTGCATTTATGTCTGCTAATGACAAAACAAAATATTTGTGTTATTAAATATTTGATAGTTTGTATAAATTACCCCAAATTTCCTGTTAATTCCTGTAAATTCCCATTTATTCCCACTAACCCTGAACTCAACAGGTGTGTTTTGTAAATATGAACCATGACTGAAGTTTTGAGGAGCTCTGACTTTTCTCTTAAATTCCTGCACTATCTATATGTCTGTAACACATATTCTATCTAATATTATTTTGTTGCAGCAGTTTGAGACGTATGTTTGGACTTGTTTTATAAAGCAGGTCATCACCTGAAACCCAGTAAACAAGCAGCAGCTCAGTCTGAACGAACTGAGGCTGAAAGCTCAGGTTGTTGATGGCGTCTTGTTTTCCAGCCTGCTGCCCTTTGCAGGAAGCTGCTGCTGCGTTCTGACCTGCAGCAGATGAATATTTCATCAGACAAACAGTGAAACCTCCTGCTGGGACGTTAACAGGACTGAAACTCTCCTCTCAGAGGTTTCATTACATGGCTCAAAGATTATTCTGATCGTTATTCCACAGGATGTTTGAAAATGAATCGATAATGCAGATAAAGAAGAGCATCGAGTCTGACAACATCATGGACAGGATTCCTACAGAGACAGAGCTTTTTATTAAAGAGGAAGATCCTTTTAGTTTAACCAGAAACATCTCTATATATCACTACCAGACTCCATTGACAAAAACAGGGTTTACTGGGGCTGCTGGAATACTACTGCCTCCATCTGTTAGTGTGTCTGTGTTACTGTGTGGTACTTTTACTTCAGTAAAGTATCTGATTACTTCTTCCACCACTGAAAGTCACATAGTGTTTTTATCAATGGAGTCTGGGTATAATATAGAGATATTTCTGGTCAACAAATAATCCTCTTAATCACTTCTTTATTCTTGGACAAAATAAAACATGAAGACGTAACGTTGGACTCTTTTTCTATTTTTGGACATTTTCTGAACCAAACAATTCATAGGTTCATCAATAATCATTAATCAATAATGAGAATAGCCTTTTGTTTCAGCTGTGCGGATATCTGCTGTCGTGGCTTCATGTCGTCGCAGCAGGTCGTGTTACTGTCGACAGACTCTGGGTCAGTGTCTCTGTCACCAGCCTGCTGCTGTAAACAAGAGATGTGTCACCAGGCCTGAATGAAAACGTCCTCCCACCGCCGTCTCCTGCAGATGTGTACAGTTGGCGTTTTCCTGTAAACACACTCTCTCCTTATCCAGGCCAAACAGTCACTGCAGTTCACCTTCCAGAGGCTAATCCACTTATCATTACGCTGCTGGCTGAGTGTTATCTCAGCAGGCAGCAGAGTAGAGCAGAGGAGAATAGAAACAGTCTGTCACACTGATTGTTCTGCCTGAGCCTCAGGAAAGTGAAGCTAAATCCTGTTTTACAAACCGAGTGTGTTCGTATTCAAAGGTTTTTATTCGAGCAGTCGATATTACTCAGTATCTGCTGCTCTCCTTTGTCCTGTATGATCGGAAATTTTGTGTTTTTCAGTTTTGGGCTTTTTGATTTGTAAAGCTAGTTTAAAGTTTGAGATCAGCTGAGAGAGGAGGAGAGATCAGTTGAGAGAGGAGAGATCAGCTGAGAGGAGAGATCATCTGAGAGAGGAGGAGATCGGCTGAGAGAGGAGGAGATCAGCTGAGAGAGGGATCAGCTGAGGAGAGGAGGAAGCTGATGGCTGAGGGAGATCAGCTGAGAGGAGGAGGAGAGATCAGCTGAGGAGGGAGAGAGATCAGCGAGAGGAGAGATCAGCTGAGAGGAGGAGATCAGCTGAGAGGAGGAGATCAGCTGAGAGAGAGAGAAAGATCAGCTGAGAGAGGAGAGATCAGCTGAGAGAGAGGAGAGATCAGCTGAGAGGAGAGATCATCTGAGAGAGGAGGAGAGATCAGCTGAGAGAAGAGATCAGCTGAGAGAGGACGAGAGATCAGCTGAGAGAGGAGGAGAGATCAGCTGAGGGAGGAGGAGAGATCAGCTGAGAGAGGAGAGATCAGCTGAGAGAGGAGGAGAGATCAGCTGAGGAGGAGATCAGCTGAGAGAGGAGGGATCAGCTGAGAGGAGAGATCAGCTGAGAGAGGAGGGTCAGCTGAGAGGAGAGGTCAGCTGAGAGAGGAGAGATCAGCTGAGAGAGAGAGGAGAGATCAGCTGGTAAATCCATCAAGGTGAAGCACACCTGGTGTTAAAAGAAAGGGATCTGATTGGTTCATTACATTTACACCTAAAACACAGAAACAGGCGTTTCTATTTCCGGTAGTTTCAGTTTTGTTCTCTGGTCCTTGTCGAGCTGTGGAGATAATTTACCGCCTGTTGTCCTAAGGTCAAACTGTCCAATCAGCAGCAGCTGTCACACACTGCAGGAGGTTTAATGGAGAGACTGAAGTAAAACCGATTGAGATTTCTGCTTCTATTTGTGTCTCGCTCCGTCTTTCTGTCGTCTTTAATCTCCCCGGTGCTGAATATCTCTCCCTCCTCATGTTTATGGATGCTCTCTCTCTCTCTCTCTCTCCCTCTCTCGGTAAATGTTCAAACAGCATCAGTAATAACGCTGCCGCCTGCCTTCCTCGAGTGCCTCTCTTTCTTCCTGGGCTCTTTGTCGCCGTGGTGCTTTCATACCTCATTTACCATCATCATCACACACACACACCCCCATGCACTGCTATAGGCTCCAGGTCTATCTATAGGAGCTGTTGTTGAAGATGAAGGAAGAGGAGGAGGAGGAGGAGGGAGAATCCCATCACTGTGACCTTCAGCATCTCAGAAAATAGACGAGAAAGCTGCAGCCATTACATTATAATCTGCTCCTGACTGACCAGAACTCAGAAAACACACACACACACTCACGTTTGCTTTAACCTTCAAACAAAATGTCCTCACAACGATGGTTGGTCCTCATAAAGACAGCAATAAAGCCCACACACACACACACTCTCATTCTCTCTTGTTCTCTTGTTCTTGGGGTATATTTATATCCCTGCACGCCTCACTTCATCGTGATCATTTAAATCAGGAGATAATTAATATACAGGCTGTTCCCTCGGGTGCAGGCAGTGGCTGATCTGTACAGGGCTCTCCGTTGACAAACAGGGTTTGCTAGACAGAACACAGGAGCTGCTGGAATACCACTGCCTCCATCTGTTAGTGTGTTTGTGTTACTGTGTGGTACTTTTACTTCCAGTACAAAGTATCTGATTACTTCTATCCATCACTGAAAGTCACACAGTAACACAGACACACTAACAGATGGAGAGTGTCAGCTAATGAGAATATGTTTTTTGTCAATGGAGTCTAATAATGTGAAATAGAGATGTTTCTGGTTAAACTAAAGGATCTTCTAAAATATACAATCTGATGCTACAGGTGTCACACAATGAGCTTTAACTCTCAGTCCTCTCTGTGTGTCCTCAGTGATGCGTCAGCCACATTGTCTTCTGTCCCTTCACCACAGCGAAGCCGATCACGAGGAGGTGTGAGTTCAGGCCGTACACCTGCCCGTGTCCGGGGCCACACCTGCAAATGTACGGCTCGCTGGAGGCTGTCATCTGCACAGTGCATGCACACAAATCCATCACCACGCTGCAGGTCAGCACCAGAGTGGTTTGGTGTCTCATCAGCCTTGAAACAAACCTGGACTGGCCCGATCATATTTGATTTTACACCCCTGGGGCCAAACACCTCTTAACAATGTCCTTGTCGATTTCTTTTCGTCTGCAGGGGAGGATAACCGTCTTCCTGGCGGACATCAACCGATTACCCGTGGACTGGTGATGATGCAGTCGTGTTTCAGCCACCACTTCATGCTGGTCCTGGAGAAGCAGGAAATACGAGGCCACCAGCAGTTCTTTGCCGTCGTGCTGCTCATGGCACCGCAAACAGGCCGAGGCAGCCTACCGCCTGGAGCTCTTGACCGCCGCCCGGCTAACGGGAGGCCACGCTCCGTACGGCGGGGTGGCGCATAAATAAGCGAACAGCGACTGCCTGGTGTTCGACACCTCCATCGCCCACCTGTTAGCCGACAATGGCAACCTGGGGATCAACGTCACCTCATGTGCTGAGGGAGGCGGAGGCGGCGCTGTCCCTAGCAGACAGACAGGCGTCACGGCGGAGAGGTTGGGGCGTCTCGTCCTGTGCTGGACTGTAAATGTCCCCGAACTTCTCAAATAGCGGGACAGGAAACATCGACCATGAAGAGCATCATGTCTGTCCGTCCTGAGTGGAACAAAAGTGGACCTGCTGCCGTCGCCAGGAGGCTAGGGGCGGACAGAGACGAGCTGTCTGAGTTTACTCCCGAGCAGGAAAGTTCTGGTCTCACTGGAGGGAAACAAACATAGGCGGCTCCACTGGATCCCTGTTAAGCATTCACAGTGATCTTTGCTGCTATTGGCCGACACTGTCAGTCAGTGTTCACCAGCAGAGTCCTTGTAAGCAGCGACTGTACTCGTTGATTGACAGGCGTCTCGGCCAATGAGATCGGTCGCTGTGGTTCAGTTCTTGACTCTAGACAACTGAATCATGTTGTGGCGATAAATTTTCTAAACACATCAACTGACAAGATGTTTATGGATGAAATAACCAGACAGAAATCGCATAAATACCCGGCGTGTAGAGGTTCTCAGTCACACAAAATCAACCAGTATCCAGTTTAAAAAGCTGATTTATTAGCGATTATTGCCATTATAGACTAATCCTGATGGTTATTTTCTTGATCGATCGTCTGGGAAAATAGTGAAAAATGTCGTTTTTCTGGGGAGGTAATGTCTTATGGTCTTGTTTTGTCCAACAGTTTTAAACATTCAGTTTACAAAGATATAAGCTGCAACTATTAGTCCAATTAATTGACAGTTAGTCAGTGCGGCACACATTTACGCTGCTGATTTTGCATCAATAAATCAACAACAGCAGACGATCGGAGAGGAAAACAGTAAACAGAACAATGTGAACACGTCTGTTCCAGCTACTTTATTAACTTTAATGATCAAACGCAGTGTACACTGTAGTCTGGGGTTGCTAGTTCAAATCCCTGCAGCTTGTCTGTGGGACTCTGAATAGTTTAATTAGAGCTGTTGACCGTCTCTCAAGAGTTTGGAGGTCGTTGTTTTACGGCCTCTGTAGGAACCTGCTGAGCTGTGAGATCAGTTAATCCTCCAGACTGCAATCTCAGATAAAAGCAGTAAAATGGAGGAACAAAATCCTCCGACCTCCTCCTGTAATAGTTCAACATAGCGCCTTACTTTTCACCGCTTAGCCTCCTCCTCCTCCTGCGTGTTAAAGGCTCTTTCTGAGTGAGTCTTGGTGCCTGATGTGCTGCACCCCTGGCGTCAAGTTGTTTTGTTTTTGTTTTGTTTTTTACTGAAACCTGCCCAGGGAAAAATACAACTGAGACTCTTTAAGAGAGAAATGTATTTTTAAAAAACAGACTGCTGCTTGTTCAAAGAGACAATGACCTACGATGGAGCGGACGTTATTACCTGTAAAGACACAGTGGTAAAGAAACGAACTTTCTTGTCTCTAAACCTTTGTAGCAACGACCAGGAAGAAAGCGAACCTCACCAGATACCTCTGATCTCGGACACATCTGTTAACTGAACCGCGAACCCCTCAGACCTCATGGTGTTTCCTCCCGTGTTAGATTGGTAAAATTAAAACCTAACCGTTAACCTGCATGTAACCAGTCAGCCAGGACCAGGGTTAGATTGGCATGAATCAGGGCTAGATTACGTTTGATGTGTGAACAGAGGACAGAAGTTGGAGAGATCAACAGCGTCAGCAACAATATCCCCGACAAGTTAAGTCATTTAGCTTCTAAAGAAAAAGAAGCCACACCGTCAACATTTTATCCAGTTTCCTTTACATCAGATCTGTTATTTCAGACATTTAACACCCACATCTTTCGTGTCACGCGTCACGTGTCACCGACAGTGTCAGCTCGTATGTGAGTCATGTGATGCAAAAAAAACGTTTCGCGACCATCAAATGTCCCTGTTTGGAATAACTAATAATATTTAATGGATTACTGCTTCTTATCTCATTAGTTGTTGAGATTTTTATGGTAAAGTTTGTGTTTTAGTTTTATCTCCAAGTCCCCAGTGTTCAGTGAAGTTGTTAAAGGATGCGTTGTAGCGCTGTTACTTCGCCAATTTTTATGGCGTGTTCAAAATAACTAACAGTCTGCGTCCTTGTCTCCAACTACGAGTCTGAATGCTAATACTCAAGTCCGAGTCTAAGTCCAAGTCACCAAGTCTCTCTACTCCGAGTCATCAAAGTTGAGTCTTAGTCTTTTTGCCTATTTTTGCGGCCTATTGCCAACAAAACCCAAAAAGTCTGAGTTCTTGTCTCCAACTGGTATACTAGATGCAGGTCTGAGTCCAAGTCCAGAATCAGGAGTTATGAGTCCGCAAACCCTTAGAAGGATAGGAAAAGTCTCCTTGAACTGCAGAGCGTCGTCAGAATCCTTTCTCAGTATCACATTATTTTGATGGTAGTTATCTGTACAACCATGGCTGCTCTGTAGGGCTGATAATGGTTCATTCAGCATATTTAAGTTTCAAAAATGTGAACAAATATAGAGTTAAAAAACAGGGCTCAAGTTGTACTTCATGAATCTGTGGCAACATTATGCTTCACATTTCTTGTAGAAGTTTACATCATCCAACAATCAGGACTCGACACCAGACCCAGGTAAATATCTCGAATAATAAACTCTGACTTTAATATTAAATTCACTGTTTTTAACTGTGTCTAACTAAAGTCACAGAGGAAACACACTTGCGACTCTTTATCTCTGATGATCCTTCCACTTTACAGCGCCGACTTTCTCTGAAATGTTTTGAAATACTGTAAATGAAGCTATAATGGCAGTACACACACACATATATACACACATATATATATATATATTTTCTAAAAGGAAAAGATTTGTCTGTGTATCAGTGTTGGCGAATTTGCCTCGACTGCAAGTTTTCAAAGTAATTTTCTAAGCTGACTTCCTGTTGTTGATTCTTCTCGTTCTTGCTGCTTCAGTCCAACATCTGTCACACCTCGACATCTGTCTCACCTCAACATCAACATCTGTCACACCTCAACATCAGTACCTCAACATCTGTCCTCAACATCAACATCTGTCACACCTCAACATCTGTCACACCTCAACATCTGTCACACCTCAACGTCTGTCACACCTCAACATCAGCATCTGCACCTCAACATCAACATCTGTCACACCTCAACATCTGTCCTCAACATCAACATCTGTCACACCTCAACATCTGTCACACCTCAACATCTGTCACACCTCAACATCTGTCACACCAACATCTACATCTGTCACCTCAACATCAACATCTGTCACACCTCAACATCTGTCACACCTCAACATCAACATCTGTCACACCTCAACAACATCTCACACCTCAACATCTGTCACCTCCTCATCAACATCTGTCACACCTCAACATCTGTCACACCTCATCAACATCTGTCACACCTCAACATCAACATCTGTCACCTCAACATCAACATCTGTCACACCTCAACATCTGTCACACCTCAACATCAACATCTGTCACACCTCAACATCTGTCACACCTCAACATCAACATCTGTCACACCTCAACATCAACATCTGTCACACCTCAACATCTGTCACACCTCAACATCTGTCCGGATAAAAAAAAAAGAAAGAAACACAAAGACAAAAAAAATGGACGACAAACTGCTGCGAAATATTTTCTATCCACTGACTAGTGAAGCGGAAAAACCTGGTTCATTTTCTCATGGACACAAAAACTGATAGAGGCGTTACTTTTTCATTCCAAAGGTGCATTTCAGTAACAAACAGCCAATCACAAAGCTTCACGTTCTGCTACAGGCGCAGCTAACGGGCTGAAGCTAAAAATGACTTTCTGTAGAAACCTGGTGAAGATTTGTCAGCGTGGGATTAGATTAAGTATTTGATATCTCCAGCAGCAGCTGAGACTCATAGGTAATATGATGTTTGGGCCATCAGTCAAACTAACAGGAAAACCAGTCAAATTTAACACTGCTGTAAAATCAAAATGAGTTCAAATAATTTGAGTTGATCACCAGTTTAATCCAGGTCAAATGACTCAGAACTTTAATGAATCTGAAGCGACAGATATTAACAAGCTGAGCAGTTTGTTCTGGTGATAAATGGTTGATCAGCAGCTGTCTGTCCACATCACCAGGTTATTCTCTGAGCAGCTGGTTCTGGTCCGACTCTGTTTGTTCTCAGTGTTTTTGGCTCCAGTTCTGTGATGTTTACGATAATAGCAATTGCAGCTTGTTTCTCTGTTTTCCTGTTGTTTCATCTGTTTTTTATACGATCAGACATAAAGTTTCGGTTTTCACATCTCATCCTGAAAACCACCGTCACCTCCTGATCATGGTGGGAACTGTTGGGTCTGTAAATACTATAGTTTGGTCTAGACCTCTGTGCCTAGGACCTGCAGCTGCACTGAAACCAACGTTTCAAAGATTTCACCATTTTCTGTTTAATTTAAATCCACTGATGCTGCAGGTGAAAATGTTTTTTTATTAGAAAATTAAATCAAACATGAAAAAACATTAAACTTTACAGAACTGGAGGAAAACAGGGAACAGGAGGACGTTACATTTCACTTTATCAGTCCAGTTGGACAGAAACATTCTACACTGAAATCCTGTCGAATCATCTTATCGTCCGTCCGTCTCTCGTTTTCATCAGTCCATTTCTCAACATTTCTGTCTCTTCCTGTCATTGTCTGTCTTCCTCTATCGTCTCTTCATCAGTCCTTCTGTCTCAGTCTCTGTCCTTCTATCTTCTTCTATCGTCTCTGTCTGTTTCTCTTCTTCTATTCCCATCTCTGTCTCTGTCCATCTCTCTCCGTCTGTCGTCTCTGTCCCGGTCTGTCTCCCTCCTTCTCTCACCATCTCTGTCCATCTCTCTCCTCCTATCGTTGTCTCTCTCTCTGTCTGTCTCTCTTCTTCTGTCTCTGTCTGTCTCTCGTCTGTCGTTCTCTCTCTCTCTGTCCGTCTCTCTTTGTCTGTCTCCATCTCTCCTTCTCTCGCCGTCTCTCTCTCGATCTGTCTCTCTCCTCCTGTCCGTCCCTCTGTCTCTGTCGCTCTCCCTCTCCCTGTTCCTCCTCCTGTCTTCCTCTCTCCTCCTCTCCACCTCTTCCCCCCGGAGTCTCTCGTTCTCCCTCGCTCTCTGCCCGTTCTCCTGCTCTCCCGGCGGCGCCCCCCTCTGGTTGTACTTGTCGTAGGCGGCGTCTTCTTTCTCCTCTTTGACTCTGACGGTGGGAGGAGGAGGAGGTGAGGATGAGGAAGTCGCCCTGCTCCCCCTCTCTTTCTCCTTATCTTTCTTCTTCTTCTCCTTCTTCTCTTTCTTCTTTTTCTTCTTCTCTTTCTTATCTGAGACAGAAAACAGGAAGTAGAGAAATAAAAACCTGCTGTTAAAACATTCCTCTGGTATCAGGTGTAAAGACCACAGGAAGTGACCTCACCTTTCTTGGGCTTCTTCACAGGTATGCTGTACTGCTCCTCTTCCTCTGAGGAAGAGGAGGGGGGCTCGGGGGCTTTGGGAGCGCAGCCCTCCTCCCTCAGGTGTTTGGTCACGTCGTCGATGTCCTCGGAGTCTTTGGGAGGACGGTAGTCTTTAACGTGATCCACGCGAATCGTCCGACCTTTGATCTGATGCCAGAAACAAAAGATTCAGGAGTCAGAGAAATATCTGAGATACAGAGTGACAGGACGATTACTGGACCTCACCTGGATATTGTTCCCAGGTTAAATTCTGGTTATGTTAGCTTAGCATAGAGACTGGTAACAGAGGGAAACAGCTAGCCTAGCTCTGTCCAAACCTCAAAGATTCACCTGCCAGCTCCTCTGAATCTCATCAGTTTAATCTGCACAACTTGTTTGTAGCAGCAAGGGAGTGTAGGTGGCAGGTATGACCCGGACTCTAATCTGAGCCAGTCCTCCTCAAAACCACATCCCAGCCGTGTCACCTTGATGCCGTTGAAGTTATCCACGGCCAGGATGGTGCTCCTCTGGTCCTCGTAGCAGATGAAGCAGAAACCTTTGGACTTCCCCGTCTTCTTGTCTCGCACCAGGTTGATGTTGACGACTTCTCCGTACCTGACGGGGTTTGTGTTCGGTGAGGATGCAGAGACAGTGGTTGTTAGAGTGAGGTTAGGTTAAGGAAACAGGATGAGACAAAGTGTGGAGGTACGTACTGAGAGAAGACGCAGATGATGTCGCCTTCGGTCAGCTCGTATGGAAATCCTCCTGCAGGAAATTCAAAAAACAACTTCATCCACGTGCTCTGTTGAACATGCAGCAGGAGCTCCTGTCTCGTCCATGAAGGAGGGTTTGTCTTACCAACAAAGATCCAGGCGCTGTCTTTGTACACATTGTGCCAGGAAACAGACTCGTTCACCCCGAGGTTGGCCTCCCGCTCATTCAGCTCGTTGATCAACTTCACCTTCGTTAGTGGACTGAGAACAGAGGAAAGGTTCATCTGCTGTTAATGATCAGTGTACTGTTCGATCACCAGGCATTAGATTTCTATTTACCGCTGACCTGATACTTGACTATCCGCCCATTATGTGATGAAATCATGTGACCTACGGTATTACAGTGAATCTACAGAGACACTTATACACTGTTTTAGTAAACATTTATCTGTGCAGCTACTTGTATCTACACAGTAAGAACTACCAGACATCAGAGTCAGATTCCTTGCATGCGAAAACAAGAAAAATCCGCATGGGAAAACCGTCACACCAGACTCCATTCAGATTACGACCAATTTTATATTCCCCATTTTATTGTTTTCTCATGAACAGCGGCCATCTGGGATTTAGAAAACGACATAAATCCATAAGTGCAAGTTTAAGATTAATTATTAAATTGAGGAAATCAACTGACTTGGAATAATTAAAAGAAAAACGATCCTACTTTCACCAAAACCGATCGTGGAGCGCCATAGCAAAAGGAATGAATCACACGGCAAAACGTTGTTATTATTGAATTACGAAATGCTTGGTGTGTGCCGAATTCAAAAACTGCTCTTGTAGGTTTATAATAACGTCAACTGCTGTGTTTAATAAAGTATATTAACTCCCCGTTTAAAGAGGAATCGTTTAATTATGAGATTTTTGAACAGGGTTCGGTGCTGCGAGAATGAGTAAAGGCGGCTGGGTTAACAGCACCTATCAACAACGTTTGCTAGCAGCTAGCAGGTTAGCGGACAGCGGTGGACAGAGCCCGCGACAGTGTGAATAAAAACCACTGACAGTAACAGTAAATAGAAACTCAAATAGTTAGTTTACTGTACAAATGTTCGCTTACTTCATGGTGAACTACATGGATGAGACAACGACGCTTATGAGGAACTTGTCTACTTCGCTGATATGAGACATTTCCGTATGAATCACCGCCTCTGCTGCCGCCTGCTGTTCGGATGTCGTAACTACAAGCTGAACAATATGAAATAATTAAACAATTATTCTTCAGAAGGTATATAAAACAATATTATATTGATATTATTAGAATTAAATACATATTACTGTATACATATGTATTGAAAATATAAATTTAGCCTCATGTGTAATTCCACCGCCCGTACATCAGGGGGCGCTGTGCGGCTACCCGCTATCTACTAACCCGGTTTGTAAACACCGGTCTGTCAGTTGGGAGCCAGGCTGCTAACTGAAGTAACACACATTTATGTCGTATCTCTGTTGATATTTTAATTCTTCGCTAAACTGTTTCATCAGTAGAACTTGTTTAGCGTTGATCCGTCCATCACGATCTGCTCTCGTGTTGTTTTTTATATGTTCAAACATGCTACGATAGCTAACTTTAGCTCGTCTACCGTTATCATCCGTTAAATTACTTTCACTCCCGATCATGGATTAATAACAAATAATTGAAGTAGCGTATCATTTAATCGGATTTACCTCTGTTTCACTGTAAGTCTACTACAGGTGAGTAATGCTTTAAATGAAATATGCAGCTGTTAAACTTGGTGTCATATGCTCATAGGCTAAATCCAAACTCGATTGCAATTTTAATCAATTTGACTTATTTAGACTTGTTTTCAAATCCTGTGTGCACGTTAAAACATGACCAAGACATTTTCTGACTCGTCTGGATTTTTTGATAAATTCGGCATCATATAAACCAGACTAAACCCCGGTGATTTGTTTTAATTTCATTTCTGGACTGGTTCACACAGGGGTTCAGTTGGTTTACTTGCTGCTCATCTCTGGCGGAATATTTTAACAAAAACTGAAGTGTAGATAAAAAGAAAACTGCATACTTGATTACATATATTCGTAAAATATCCCTGTGTGACAAAGGGATGTTGAAAAAGACTGGGGTTATCTTTACAACAGGGAGTTTTGTTCATATATAAGGAAACCTAAAATTGACAGAATGTTGAATGGAGTTTGGTTGGAGCTTCTCTCTCAGAACAAGAAAGTGTTACAGGCTGATTTTATCTGCCTGCTAGTCTTAACACAAGGAAGCTATACATAATAGATCTTAAATAATATAAATAAAAAGGTGTATACAGGAGGCTATCAACTGTCACCAGTAGGGGGAGCCACTGTGTCACAGTTATTTCTCCATAGGTTGGATGTGGCAGCTGTATTTTCTTTAATCTTTGTGAGATGCAGCTGTTTGACTCCTCTCTCTCTCTCTCTTGTTTTTTTCTTTATGTCTCTGAGCAGGATGATCTCTCAGGTCTTCATCTTGTCCTCAAAGGGCGACCACCTCATCTATAAAGACTGTATCCTTACCTTCTTGTCCCATAACAAAAAACAACCCAAAAACAGAAACAAATGGATTTTCTGTCCCCTGATCAATAGTTTTCTAACACAACCCTCAGCTTAAAGTCTGTGAACTGGTCCCCTGGGCTCCATAGTTGGTGATTTCATAAGCCTTTTTTAAATGTTAATTCTCTGTTATTTCTTTATTTCATCAAATTAAAAAACATATTTAAAGAAAACAGTAATTGTGGCACCTGCCCTGATAAGTTTGCTGCAGGGGTTGTATTGACTTGTTTTCTCTCAAAAAATCTGCATGATATAAATGTAATTTGGCCGGACGTTGCTCGATTTCTGTCTAAAGCTGATTTCTTTTACGTCTCTGTTCAGACGATGTTAGTTTCTGTGGCTGTGTTGATATTAACACAGAATCATTAGTAATGAAGCGTCGTGTGTTTCTGCTCTTTTTCTTCTCTAGTTTATGTTTTTTGTTTGTTTAAAAGTCTTTAACCCGACCACCAGTCCGCGGGGAAGCTGGAAGTGATGTCGTCAGTATTTTCTACGAGAAGGTCACGGCGCTGACCGGAGACCAGCCTCCGGTTGTCATGGTAACAACACATATTCCTCAGGATGCCATCAAACAATTTACCTTAGTAACACCTGAATGAATAAAATAAAAATAGATGAAAGAAACAAGAATAACAACATGTGAAAGCAGGAGACGTAATTATTTCTCCACCCTGGACCTTGAACGCAGCATCAGTTCTGTGTCGTGTTCTGCAGAGCCACAAAAATCTTCACTTCGTCCACGTCAGGCAGGGAGGGCTGTACTGGGTCGCCACGACGACGGCCGACTCCTCAGCATTCACCGTCATCGAGTTCCTCAACAGGTTCGTCACCACCTTCTCACCAGCACACACAGTGTTTAGTCCAACTCACTCGAAACGTTGCCTTTTTACAAACTCTTCTGTAATGTTATCAGACAGACACGTGGAAGGAGCGTGTCTCCAGATTTTCAGAAATACGACGTTGTTGTCCTCATTTTTAAATATTTACCTCACAGAACCCAACGAGGGATTCAGGAGGATTTGCGGTGAATAAATGGGTTTGTTAATCTGTTCTAATCTGACATGTCAGTCACAACATGTATGTGTGTGTTCTCAGGTTAACGGCTCTGATTAAAGATTACTGCGGCAGTCTGTCGGAGAAGTCAGTGCAGATGAACTTCGCCCTCATCTACGAGCTGCTGGACGAGGTCGTGGTGAGTCTACCTGTCTCAGGTGTTCACGCTCAGGATGTTTCGGGTTATTACAGCGAAAAGTTAAGACCGTCTCCGTCTGTGTCCGTCAGGACTACGGCTACATCCAGACGACGTCCTCTGACGTCCTGAAGAACTTCATCCAGACTGAGGCTGTTTCCTCCAGACCGTTCAGCCTGTTTGACATCAGCAACATCGGCCTGGTACGTGAACACCAATGACAACACCTCTGTTACACGAGAGGTCGGAGGTCACAGGTTTGATCAGCTGAACAGGGGAAGTGTGATAGTTGTCATATTTGAAGAAATAGTGCAGCCGTTCCCAAATATCTGAGTCATTAAATCATTATTAAAGTATCACTTTTAATCCTTAAATAATCAAAACAATTAAAACCATTATTCTGGAACATTTTACTTTAACATTTACAAGCAGCATATTAATATGTAAAATTGTTATAGTTTGATACATAAACTGTTGTAAACTGTGTACATTATAATGCTAACCACCCAGAGTTAAAGGATGGCTCTGGTTTAAGAGTCTGACAACATTATCGATAGGATTCCTACAGAGACAGAGCTTTTTATTAAGGAGTAAACGTCTCTATATATATCAGTGCCAGACTCCATTGACAAAAACAGGGATTTAACCAGGAGCTGCTGGAATACCACTGCCTCCATCTGTTAGTGTGTCTGTGTTACTGTGTGGTACTTTTACTTTAATATAATGTATCTGATTACTTCTTCCACCACTGAAAGTCTCACAGTAACACAGACACAGTAACAGATGGAGGCAGTGGTATTCCAGCAGCTCCTGGTTAAATCCCTGTTTTTGTCAATGGAGTCTGGTAGTGATATATAGAGATGTTTCTGGTTAAACTAAAAGGATCTGACTCTTTAATAAAAAGCTCTGTTTACAGTCCAGAGTGACTCAGAGGACTTTACTGTCTAAACAACATGAGTCTGGATTTACCCTGTTGTTGTTTGTTTGTTTTGTTTTGCTGCAGTTTGGAGCAGAGACGCAGCAGAGTAAAGTGGCTCCGAGCTCTGCAGCCACCAGACCCATCCAGTCCAGCAGAGAGCAGGTAAAGTCCTGACGAAGCTGATGACGACAGACGGTAGGAGTGTCGGTAACATTTGGAGAAAAATCCGCTGATGTTGTGTTTTTTGTGGGAATTTTACAACAAGGCAAACTGTGGAGATAAAAGCTAAGATGGCCGACACAGTCTCTGCTGTCAGGACGGGGAAGTTTATCCAGTCTGAGGTGCAGACAGTGAATTCCTGGGACTTTTCCAGACCTATGATTTTATCTTTTCGGAAAAACACATGAACATGAGCATGAACGAGTCAGAAATTCACATGGTGTCTTGGTTTTTTAATCAGCACCTTATTAAAACATGTAAGCAGTTTGGTATTTTTACCACTGGAGACGTTAGAGATGACAAGAAAAGAACTTAAATAACTCTTGTGTTATTTTGATAATATATTTTTAAATATGTAGAAGTTTTCAGTCTGAATCTTTATTAAATCTCATAAACCAACAGACAAGTGAATCAAACTCACGTCCGCTGATATGGACGTTTATTTTTATTGATATACAGATGAAAATTTGTCAGTGTGTTTCCCAGTTATCCATCTTTATTCCATCTGAATTCTGTCGAAGTTGCACAGTTTGTTTAAGACTGATGGGAGTCAGTTACAGATGAGTTTGTTCCAGTAAATAGTCTGATCCCAGCTGGACGTCATAATGAGTTTCCAGCTGTGTGTGTGTGTTTTTCCAGGGAGGAAAGAGCGAGATATTTGTGGACGTGATCGAGAGGATGTCGGTCGTCATCGGCTCCAACGTGAGTAACGTCAGTCACTGTCTGGAAAACTAGAAATCCAACAGTTTAAATCAGATGATTACGTAAAGTCAGGTTTAAACTCTGATGATCTGGAAGGTAAAACTCAGTTAAACGTGTTTAAACTCAGGGAGTTCTGATGAAGGCCGACGTCGAGGGCGAGATCAAGGTGAAGTGCTACATGCCGAGCTGCTCAGGTGAGATTTAAAAACACAGGTCGGACCAATCAGTGTCTTTAAATGTCAAAACCAGACGTGTCTGAAGTCTCTGTCTCCGACTGTCCTTCACCAGAGATGAGAATCGGTCTGAATGAGGAGTTCAGCATCGGCAAGTCACAGCTCAGAGGTAAAACACACACACACACACACACACACACACACACATTACGTGGCTGTTTAAACTAGAGATGGACGATCAATTATCGATTCATCATTATTTTTAATATAGAAAGTGTGTTTTGTTTTTCCTCAGTGAAGAAATGATCCAACAACAACAAGTGGTTAAAGTTGAACTAACAGGAAGTAAAACAACAAAGATCATTAACGAACCAAAGCTACGACGCTCCGCACAAACACACCTGACACACCTGACACAACACAACACAGTTATCACAGTGTTCACAACAAGCTTCATTATCTCTGAGCTGGAGATGTTCACTCACTCAGCTCAGTTTAACCTGAGTGAGTTTAACAGCGCCTCCTGCTGGTCACTGACACACACTGAAAATCACTGCACAACCTCACTGAAACGAACGATCTATTAAATTCCACGAGCGACAAAATTCTTAGCGATCGATCATCGATTGATTGATTGGTTAGTCTGACATGGACCCGACTTTTTTCCTCGTCGTTGTATGTTTTCATGCTGCTCCTTTAAGAGGTGCAAACTCTCGACAGACGCGTCTCAAAAAAAAAAAAAAAAAAAAACAGCACAAAAGCTAAATCTGTCTGTGACGAGTTTATTTTTACTCAGTCGGTTCAGATCTGGGTCACAGGTCTGTAACAATCAAAGGATCCTGATCAGAAATATTCACCTGTTTTCACGTTCGTGTGTCGGTGAAATCTGAACTTTTGCTCTCTGAAGTTTTGAGGAATATTCGGGGCATGTTGTGATTTAATCACAGAGCCGACAGAGAGACATGCAATTAAATTACATTAAAATTCATGCACTCGTTTTATTCACTGCTCCTCTTTATATCGTAAACTATTTCAAAAACGTCGGTTTCTGATTAGAGCTGAAGATGAAGTCTTGATTAAACTGCTGAATGGATGGAAGAAGAACTTTCAAAAGATAAAGTCTTGGTACTTTTGTCCCTGATCTGAATCAGAGTTTTAACTGTGTATTCATGTTGATTCTGTTTCATCTGGGTTTTGTTTAAATGTGTGTTTAATGTTTGTGCTTGTGGAGGCTGTGTGTTTGTATATATTCATTTAATTTCCCGTGTTGGACGTCTCCTGGGACATCACATGTATGTTATTCTTATCTGTGTGAGGTCTGGTGTAGGGTTCACACATCAGAGTATTCAGTTTACTGTTGATTAATAAGTCTGAATAATTAGGTTGGATGGATTCAGTCTTTGCAGTTTGTGGTCAGCACTGAAAAGATAACTTTTGAAACCCGGGTCTTATTTTCCCGTGTTGTACCTGGTCACTACCAACAGCTGCTGCAATGTAATCCAATGGGCCGTTACTGACAGACTCAGATTGTTCTTCTCAGTGTCTGACAACATGATGATAGGATTCCTACAGAGACAGAGCTTTTTATTAAAGAGGAAGATCCTTTTAGTTTAACCAGAAACATCTCTATATATCACTACCAGACTCCATTGACAAAAACAGGGATTTTACTGGGAGCTGCTGGAATACCACTGCCTCCATCTGTTAGTGTGTTTGTGTTTTACAGCTGCTGGGTACTCTGTTTGTTGATCAAAACTGCACTGATTCCAAAGACTTTTGTCCTTATCAGTCATTAGTTAAGGTTTTATTTTTAAAAAGAGTGAAATCAGAGTCGGAAAAGTTAAACAAATGCTGATCTGTGTTTGTCAGTTCTGTTGGATTCGATATTGCTGTATAATATTTTTGACTCTGATCAGTCGGTCATGTGACCTCAGTCCTCAGCTGAATAAATACAGATCAGCATTAATCCTGTCGCCTTATTTTAAAACAGATGGACTTCATTTCCTCCAGCGTTCATCTTCCTGCTGTTGTTTCTCAGTTTTCAGAGACAAACTGTTGCTTTTCACAAACAAAGCATGTCTTTATTCTGCTATTTATTTATTTATTAAGCTATTTCAGGTTAGATTTAGAGTGTCTCATTACACCTGGTTTTCCTGGAAATACTGCGTACTCTGTTGATACATGAGCAGTGGATAATGGATGATGGTTTCTGTTTATAACATTTACAGCGTTTGTTAAATAATGTGTTTTCCTGGCAGGTTGTGATTGAAAAGTTTGGAAGGAATTTAAACAAGGATCCAAGCGAATAAAAGATTTGACATTTTGGATGAAAGCTTCATTTCTAGTTTCTGATCAGCTGTGTTTTTCTGTTTTTCAGGTTCACGGGGCTACTGTTCGCGTCGATGGGTGCAGCTTCCACCAGGCGGTCCGACTGGGCCAGTTCGACAGCCACGGATCCTCCGACTCTGTCGGCAGGGAGGTGCTGTCGCCTCACTGTCATTTAGTTTGACCTGTTTTGCTCTGTTGGGCTGTAACTGTAAATAGGGCTGGATGATGCGGAAAAATATCCGGCGATATGTACGATATAAATCAAATCACTGTTTCTGTCGAGCTTTACTTCTTAGTGAGATGTGATATCATAAGGTCAATTTTCTCATAAAGCATGGAGCTGGAGAAAGTGGACACTGATGCGTTCAGCTGCGGAAATTCTGACTTCTGAGTTCCAAGCTAATTTGAACCTGAAGCGCCCCTGAAGTCAGAGCAACCCCACCAACCTGACTTCCAGAATCCAAGATGGCTGCTCCTCCATCAACAGCAGTGAACTCTCTGCTAATGTTCCTGTTTATAGCAGCTCAGTCTCATTGGTTACATGAAGTCAGTCAACACAGCAAGAACTATTTCAGGTTTATCTGTGGACATGTTGCCTACGCTGTTTGTAGGCGTTGTTATCAACTGTTGCTAACAACAGCTAGTCTGAGATCGTCAGATCAGTTCACCTTCATGGTTTAAGTTCCAGGTTTTAAATGTGAGCGTCTTTTTAACAACGTTCCTGAAGAGTTGTGGCTTTCTTGTTGTAACACCAAGGTGTTCGTCAGGTCGAGCAGATTTGTTTTGAAGTTGTCCTAGGTATAAATGGGCGCAGCATATGATCTATTGTTGTTGTGCAGGACTTCAAACGGCAAAATATCTCCCATTACTGAACAAGTCTTTTCAGCCTCGGCCTGTGTCCGTTGTCTTTAGTAACACTGTTGCTCCAGTTTTACGTGAACATTTCTTTACGTCACATTCAGCACTATTAGTCTATTAATTCGCTGTTCTCATTATCAAGTGGCTTCTCGTGTTGTCTGTCAAGACATGGATGGAACAATTCTGTCAATGTTATGTCGACTATGTCTTACAGTTCTCCCGAGGAAAAGTTATTTACACTTAATAATTATCATTTTAATAAGCTAGCCCTACCTGTAAAAATAACTGTGCCTCTTTGTCCTGAAACAAACTACTGATACAACCTTCCAGAATGATTTTGCAGGTTTATCCCCAATCAGCATGGACAAAATATTTCAGTTCAACAGTACACTTAAACTGCAGCCTCTAACGTTACTATAAACCTGGGGTGTTGGCTCTATGTTTGGGTTGCACTGGTGAACTAAAACCTGTAGTTTCACTGAGGATGGTTCCCCAACTGTCTGTGCTCGGTGACATCTTGATGAGAGGAAAAGCACAGTAGAGGTTTAATGATGATGCAGTCCAAGCGCCACCCGCCTGCTCAGAGCAGGTCAGCACCAAACTGAGGCAGCAGGTATCTCTTCATCTGCTGTCTCTATGAGAGTGATGTCGCACACTCCTATCAGATCTGTAGTTCCATTTTATGCAACACTCTTGTCGTTTTGCAACAGACTGTTTGTAAAGATAACCACAGAAAATGTCTCGACGTGTGCATCAACAACTCCCAGATGAAACAAGCGTGGTCCTGCGTCATAGCTGAGGAAAACTGGAAGTGATTCGTAGAAATGTTCGAGAGCTCCAGGGAAAAGCGGAGTTGAACATCCGCCAGTTCCAACCAATTCTTCATCTGGTGAAGATTGGATTGTGGGATGTGATAAAAACTCTAAACAGCAACTAAATGGACTCTGTGGTGAGACTAGTTTCTTAATGAGCACAGTGTTGAATCTGGCGCCTCTGATACAACACAAACCGGGCTATTATAACCTCAGACTGTTGTAGTTTTAGCTCGAGTGTGGTTTGATATCTCGAGGAGCCTCTGCTGCAAACCTTCAAAACACAAACAAACAGTGAACAGTGAGGAACACTTTGTTTTCCTGCTGTAAATTAAATGGTGAAAGTCTCACTAAGCCTCTTTCACAGGTTCCTGTAGCCAAAGAACAAACCACAGGTTTTAAAGGTTTCAGCACAAAATCTGACACAAATAAACATAATCCCACGTCAGATTGATTTCCGTCCTCACAGTTTGACATTAGTTCATTTCTTGTCTGTGACTGATTTAAAACACAGAGATCATCCATCTGCAGTACTTTAGTATTTACCACCTGAGACCTGAGCTAAAGTATTTTCTGTAAGTATTTTCCACCTGGTTGAGTTGAATCTTTAACGAACTTGATGCTCTGTTCTTTCTTCCTCCTCATCCTCTTTATCGTTTCCTCCTCTTCTTCTTCTTAATCTCGTCTTCTCCTCCTCCTGCAGCAAACAGTGATGCAGTACCAGCTGAAAGCTGACGATCTGCCTTCAACTCTCCGCCCGTCTTCCCGACCACCGAGAGAGACAGCGGAGAGCCAGTAAAAACGACTTCGTTCTGTCTGGTTCCATTTAGTTTCTCCTTATGAATAACTGCGGCCTCGCTGTTGTGTTGTTGTTGTGAGCTCCTCAAGATCAAGTGTGATTTCTGCAAAAGCTGTTCTGAAACTGAAATTTAATTTAAGAGAAATCTGCGGAAAACAGGAAAGCGGCTTCATCGTTTATCAACCTACGGCAGTTTCCCATCATTTAGTACAGATTTGCTCTTATATAAGCTCATATCAACTCAGACTCATATAAACTGGCTGCGCTTTAAAGTCAGAGCAACAGACTTGGGAACTGTGTATGAAGTCATGGTGGTTGAGAGACAGTTTGGATTGTAAACACATCATGTTACATTATTTCACTTATTATTACACTTGAGAGAGAGACTGTGAGAGGATGTTTCTGTCAGTAAGTCAGGCGCTACTTTCTGTGGTCGGTTACAAAACTTGGTTAAAAGAAAAAGAATGAGGTAACAAAGCGCTTCACTGGATGGTTTATGAAGTGGAGGTGAGGCTGACAGGCCTGAGGATGAAGTCGTGCAAAATGGTGGAAAAAAAAGAGTCCTCCACACAGAAACAATGACAATTTTTTCAGCTACGCTCTCGAATGAAATATTTGAAAATATCAGTTGAGTTTATTTGTCGAGCTCAGAGATAAGTAAAACATTAACCTCAACACGAAAAGGGTCAGAAAAGGTTGAAAATGTGAGTTGACGTTCTCTACCGTCTCCGCGGGCTGCTGATGTACATGAAGCTTCGCTGTGATCTCTGCCGCCAAGAGGTCAGTTTTATTTCATCATCACCTCTTTGAATGAAGCAGCTGGTGCAGGTGCAGCAGGTGTGTTTCAATAATTCAGATCCTGGGCAAACATGCCTTCATACAACAGAAGAACAACAATCCTGTCGTAGTTTTAAAGGGACCCAGTCCACAGTTTTACTCAGGAGGTGGGCTGTAAATACAGATAATGGTGTGTTCTGTGTCTCTGGTTTTTGTGCAAATAGAAATCATTGCTGTGACTTCACAAAAACTGGACTGCTTGGTGGAGGTGTACAACTGTGAGGATGAGTAGTAACCGTGGCAAAACACCATCTGAAAACACAGATTTTTTAACATGACTGCTTTGTTCTGTGTTTTTACTGGTTTTAATCAGCTGGTCTGTTTGTTTTGGAAGGAGGAGACCTTACTCTGATCCAGCTCCTGGTAAAACCTCCTGAACCAATGATACTGAAGGAATCCACAATATGCTCCATGATCCCACCTACTTCCCAACATCACAAAACAAACTGTCTTTTATTGTAGAGTGGTGCAGGACTGATCCTAAAACCAGGAAGTAAGTTAGCATGTTAGCATGTTAGCGCCTGTTCCTAAATCTCAAAGTCAAGCGTGTTTTGGTTAAATGTACAAATAAGGTCTACATGGTTTTTAACACAAGCTCAAGACATTTTTCAGGTTTTATTCTCCGACATAAAATGGGTCAATACGTCCCCCTCTGATGTTTGAAGCTTTTACGTGTCTTAAAAAGGCGGTTGCTAACGAGTGTGTCCTAAATGAGACTACAGAGGTTGTCGGGGCGTTAACGCGAAAACCCATCTACTCACCAGTCCCACCTTTACAGCCTCGTTGTGGCTCCTCACGCTCTTTCAAACTATCACTAACTTTCTAGAAGGCTTTTGTGAAGAGCTCAAATTAAATGAAATGATTGGAAGCTTAGTGGTGGAGCGTTGGCGATCATGTGACCGTGGTGTAGTTGGTTTATAGCTAACATTAGCTTTTTTACTTGGAAGTTAGTTTAGGCTTCCAAACATCAGAACAGTGGTGTTCATCTGTACAAGATTATCTGATCAACTAAACCTGAAGGATGAAGCTTTAGTTGGTCACAGTTTATTTTCTGGAATAATCCAAAACACAATGAAAAAATCCCATTGGCTTTTTGTGGAGGGAACCAGGCTGATGCTGACTTCAGGTTGGACTACAGAAACACATCATCACTGCAGGAGTGTGTTGTTTTAACTGTGGCAGAAAGTTACATACTGTATTTGAGTAAATGTACTTTGTCATGTTCCATCTCTGCTGCAGGGTCAGAGAAGATCTGAGCAGCACTTAGTGACACAATGTTAATAAACATGTGGAGGATTAGTAGATGACAGTGATGATGATGATGATAATGTCATTGTTTTGTGTTCACAGCGCTGCCATCAACGTCAGTGCCACTATCCCTGTTCCCAAAGGCTCCATCAGGTGAGACTCTCCCATTCAAATGTAGCTGCTCGGCTGCAGCTGACGTTTGTTATGGAAATCAGTGTGTATGTAAAAAGAAAAGAGCTCAGACGTCACAGCCCGAGTCTAGGCGTTAGTTTTTATATGAATGAGTCTGGTGTTGTTTCTTCAGTAGGTTTCGTGTCTGCGAGTGAGTCAAGTCCCTGAAACGTAAACAGGAAGGTTCAGGCCTGACAGGGGAAGTTGAGACAGTTCCTCATCGCTACGAGGAAATCAGATGTTAAAACCCAGGTCTGCTGTTGTGACTGTTTTTAAATGGGAAACAACATTAACAAAGTAGGCAGCATCACAGATGAACAGAAGGCAGCACGCCTAATTTGTTATTTAAAGTCATGGAAATTTTCTATCATTGATGCGATAAAGTCCTGGTCCTCACCGTCACCAGCTGCTTTTATATCACAGCTTTTAGAATAGTTGAATAGTAGAAAAACCTCAGTGGTTGGTCTCTACAGTAAAGTATTGTTCAAACACAGGCCTTTAATTTTAGTGGTAGTTTAAGTTTAAGAGATATTAAATGTGAGGAAACAGGTGAAACTTTGAATCAGACACATATTTCACATGTGGTTTATTGGTGCAGCCATAAAAACATAAATTCTTGGATTTGAATATTTCACTCGGTGTAAATGTGACAGAGGTTCAAGCTACAGCAAGTTGATACAGCACATAGAGTCACTTCAGAAAGTATTCAGACCCCTTCACTTTACTGTGTTGTAGGTTTAATTTTAAATGGATAAAACTGACATTTTT
This sequence comes from Lates japonicus, assembly GCA_033238685.1. Lineage (NCBI taxonomy): Eukaryota > Metazoa > Chordata > Actinopteri > Centropomidae > Lates > Lates japonicus. Next base: position 20,366 of record BRZM01000703.1, on the reverse strand, counting down.
GTCCCTCAGTCTACTCTCAGTAATCCAATAAGTGAAGACATAGTTTCAGGTTCAGATTTTCTCCAACCCTCCGTCAGAATGTATGTGAAGAGTCTGTGGACTTGCACCTTTACTATTGTAGCCCTGTTGGCAGATGATGCCGCTTTATCTTCGTTGGGCAGTGTGGGTGGGTTCACAAGGTCGATCGAGCGGTTTTGTGACCTGGTCAGCGTTAATCCTCCTGGACCGGCTCCATACAGATAAATGGGAGAGCTGCAGGTGTAAATGCTACCTGACTTTACCTACATGTGTGAAGGATGTAGAACACCGAGCAGAGGTTTCAGGTGAGGATGCTTTCAGGAATTAAGCCGTGAATCGTTTTTATTTATCGATAAACTTTGCCTTTAAACCAGCTCGAGTTCCCTTCTGTCTCATCATACAATCCCAGACTGACTCCATGATGGTGAGATCAGGACTCTTCTTGTTCTTCTTGTCTCTGAAGAAGGATCTTGTTTGAATCTGAGACTGACAACGGAGAATCTAAACCAGAGCTGTGTATGAACGGACTGAAAACCCTTCTGTCTGTGTTGGTTTTTGTTCTGGAGCGGAGCAGTGTTGTGGAAAATGACGGCGTTACATCATCTGAAAGAGGTCGGCAGGATTATCTCTCAAATCACTTTGTGTGCGCTCACCTCTGTTTCTGCCTCACTGCCCCACCCCCACATCACCTCTGTAACACCATCCGAACCCTGGTGACCTCTGAACTCCTCAGGCATCACCTGTAACTTTCTGACACTGTTAGTGTGAGGGTGAAGCTGAATGTTGACTGTTGTTGTTGTTGTTGTTGTTGTGGGTTCAGTTTGTCTCAGGAGCTCAGCAGTCCGGATCAGAGCGCCGAGCTGAGGCCGCAGAGCCGAGCCGTCGTTTGGCAGATCCCTCGCTTCCCCGGAGGAACACAACTCTCTGCTCTGTTCAAGGTGACCACACACAATCACAGACACACACAGACAACAGCAGCATTAAATGGACTTGATGATATCTTTACATTCCTAACTGAAGATAATCGTTAGCTGCAGCCTTAATCAGTGTGTTATTGTCATGAGCGTGTTAGCATTTAGCAGCACGGCCTCACCGAGCTGCTAGCATGACTGTAGTCTTCAGTATTTTGTTGAGTATTATTAAAATGCACATTATACGCTGCAACAATTAACCAATAAATCAGTAAGTCAACCAACAGAGAATGAATCAGCACATATTTTGATAATCCCAGAATAGTTTGAGTCATTTTTTCAAGCTAGAATTTTTTTTTAATTGGTGATTTCAGGTTTTTAAATGTGATAATTTGCTGCTTACATTAAAGCAAATTGAAGCTCTTTCTTATCAATAATTGGAATAATCTCACAGTTTGACACCAACACTGTGGAAAGAAACAACTTCCTCTTTCTATTTGGTACCAAACAACTTGTTTATTTAAATGGATTTACCAGGAAACTGTGAGGACGTCACATGATGTTTGAAAATAAAGTGTCACTGTAGACCACCAGATAAAGTAAACACACAAACTCATAATAATCCCTGTCTAATGATTTCTTCTCTTCCTGTTTCCAGCTGGAGGTCCCCGGCCTCAGCTCGGCCTCCATGTTGGAGGTCGGTCCGGTCGGCCTGAGCTTCGAGCTGCCAAAGATCACCGCCACGGGGCTGCAGATCCGCTTCCTCCGCCTGACGCCCGTGCAGCCCAGCCCGTCGCAGCGCTGGGTCCGATACGTCACCCACTCGGACTCCTACACCATCCGGATTTAACCCCCTCACTTATCTCCACCTAAACCGCCTTAAATGGATGAACGAGTCTCATCAGTTTCATGATGAAGCAGGAAGAAAAAACATTATGTACATTTTTTTCTTCCAAAATATTTCTGTGTCAGTGGCTTTAATACCTGTTGTATTTTTTGTTTTAAAGTATTAGAAAGTTGTACATTTCTCCTGAAAACACCTCACAGATCATATCATTTTAAAACACTCAGCTGTCTGTAAATAAATGTCAACTCCCACTCTGTTTCCTCTTTCTGTGACCTTGTATTTAGAGTTTAGTGTTTTTACCGAGGGTGAAGTTCTGTTTTTAAAAAAGCTGAGCTTGGATATTTATCAGCACAAACTGACCTTATATCAGCGGCTTCAGTTCACAGTATCAAATATCGTCGTTCGATTATTTTTGCTCGGTGACCTGTTTCACTTCTGCATCAGGACTTCTGTCTGGTAATTGTTGACTGCTAAGTGATTCATTGGGTGCTTTATAAAAACTTTCAAAGCACCTTTTAAAACTGGTGTAAGTCGAGTTTGTGTTCTAATGTCTGAAGAACTTGTAGTAAAAAGTATGTGACAGCAAAAGACAGCTGCTCACTAGTTTTTAACAAAAAAAACAGGAGTAAACAATGCATTTTTTGGGGATTATTTTCAGCGGCAGAAGAATCCACACTTAAGTAAAGATTAAATAAATGTTTCAAAGTGCTTTACAACAAAAAACATTAAGTTCAAAGCATCAACTAAACAAAATCACATAATAAAACACAAAAACCTCGAGTAGTACTGTGGTCGTCGTGTTTCACATGAAAGTAGAGGCGAGTGTCATCTGCATAGAAATGATATATAGTGAGAAAACCAATTTAAAAGCCCAATAACACACAGAAAATAATGAAACTATTCCGCCTATGGTTAGAAAAGGAGTGACCTCTGTAGAGTGAGGTTTTCCCCAGTCAACCACGTGTTTCATCTTAAAAATATAAAATGTGATGTCGCTAATTTCATGTATTTGATATTTACCAAGGGCATTTCTTGACCAGGAGCGTCGTTTGTTGTCAGCAATTTTGTATTTGTTTTGCATCTATTGTCTGTTGTCTTTTTTTGTCTCTTTTTAATCATTTTGTGTCTCTTTATGGTCATTTTTAGTGTTTTTGTCATCGTTTTGTGTGCTTGTGGTCATTTAGTGTCACTTTGTGGTCATTTTATATCAACCTTTTACTAATTTTGCGTCTGGTCATTTTGTGTTTACCTTTTACTCATTTTGTGTCTCTTTGCTGTCATATTGCATCTTTGTATGCTCATTTTTAGTCTTTTTGTGTTTGTTTTGTGAGCTTTAGTGTCTCTGTGGCTACTTTACATCAACCGTTTACTAATTTGGTGGTCATTTGACTCTTTTTGTGGTTGTATTGTGTTTATCTGTGTCTGTTAGTAGCTGTTTTGCATCTGTTTTTCTCTCATTTTGTGTCTGTTTATGGTCGTTTTCCATCTCTTGATGTCCAGTAACTGAACTCTGAGACTCTAAAATCAGAATCATTAACTGTCCCTTCATACAGGGGGTCTGGTCCAGGGGCCTCGGACCTCCGGGGTCCCGGTCCTGGTCGTGAACCCTTCGCATGTCAGACCCAGTGAGTCACTTTTCTTAAGGATGAATCATCTTCTGTCTTTTTAACATTTCATGCTTCGTGTTGTCATGTTGCCGGAGACTCTGCGTTGTGCAACGTGATCTGCAGCCGCTGATACACACACATACACACACGCGCACGCGCAGACACGCACAGATCCTGCCTTTGCGGAAGCCAGAGGAGCCGAGGCGGCGCTAAATTAAATTAGCATACTAACTAGTTAGCTGTGCGCCGATGTGGATGGACGGGTGAACGGAGCTGCACGAAGAAACACACATTTTCTAAAGTCGAGACACCGCCGGTTCCGAGCTCATTTTGTTGGGATCTTCCTGCCGTCCGCCTGCCGAGGAGATGGGGGACAAGGCGGGCACCAGGTAGGACGGCTAGGCTACAGCGGCTAACAGCTAGTTAGCTTCCGATCTCACGCACTTTGCTAGCGTTAGCCGAGCTGCTGCTGGCCCGGGCGGGGGAGTTTTTTCTCCGCCTGTGCTGTGGAGATTTACCCGCGTTGTGAGGGGGGAAAACCCCGACACAGAGATCAGTCACCCTTCCCCCGGTTCGTGTTTTAGCCTCCGGGACGATGACCTCGTCCGCAGGAGGCGAAGTTAGCACAGCAGGGTGGGGTTAGCTAACCGCGATACGTCTTCAGTGGACAGGACGGAGCTCCAGCCTCCGCTCAGAAATCTGTCAAATTTAGATCTGTTACTGATGCAGCTCTTTAACAAAACTCACAACAACTGACACATTATTTACACCATCTGCTGCACACACACTACATGCGACTGTTCTGGTTTTAATATAAAGTACGTTTTAGTGTTGTAGACAGGAATTCCCACGGTGCTTTTCCAACAAAATACGGCCGTGGTGGGCGGTATCGACCACTGGAAACCTCCACTTAAACTCGAGATTTTACTGAATGTAAGTGCTGTTTGGTGGATGGAGTCACAGCCGAATTTAACGAAAAACTTTTAGGATTCAGAGGCAATGTAAAGTTGTGCTTTATATCGTTAACAACACACGGAGCGTTTAACATTTATATATTTTCAAATGGAGTTTGGAGAGACCGCGCGTATTAGGGGCTATTTGGGTTAGCCTGCTACTAAAACGGGCTATTTTCGGGTCTGTGGGCACCGCAGGCTCCTGTTCGTTAGCCGTGGTTGTATTTTCAGGTGAATAATATCCAGTGATGATGGACGCTGTCGGGTGTAAATGTCCTGTAAAAGCCGAGGGGAGCAGGTAAACAGAGTAAATGCCTCTGGCTCGGTTTGTTTTTGCTGAAGAAGCCGTGCTGACAAACTGAATATTAGCTGGTTTCCAGATTTCCTCAGGATGCCACTTTTTGTGTGTTTACACCTCTTTTTAATCGGGTTAGCATTTCTGTGCATTTGCTGCCATCGCGTTTTTGTCTTTAATCTTAATCTAGGATGAAACTAGTGATTATTTTCCTAATCGATAAGCATCTAAACACAGTAAAACGTGCTGAAAATTGAGTGAACATTTACATAGAAACCCTGCATCCACGTTAAACCGACTGATTAAGCTTCAGGGTGTTTTCTTGATTAATTATTTTTGCCATAACATGTCAGAAAATAATGGAAAATGCCTGTTACACTTCCCCACAGCTCAAAGTGATGCCTACAGACGCCTCATTTTGACCAACTGTTGTCATTTCTCTCAAAGAAAAGCATCAAATCCTCACATATCAGAGGCTGCACCAGAGACATGTTTGGTATAAATGTATAAATAAGAGCTAAACCCAGTTTTCAGTTAGCAGATTCATTTTCAGCAGGTCCTGATCAGTATCAACCTGTTTTCAGTACCTAAAGGTCTGAAGTCAGTTATGATGATTACTTTAGTGATTACAGCTTCTTAAATGTGAGAATCTGAAGCTTTTCGTCGTCACACATGACGGTAAACTGACTTTGGTTTCAGGGAAGTTTAACAGTCATTTTATTTGCAGTCGTAGTTTATCACAGCTTCGTTTCCAACAGTGCAGTGCGTGTTTTCTCCTGCACATTGGGTTTTTAATAAAGTGATGACAACGAGGTTAAAGTGCTGACGCTCGGCTTTAATCTGAGGCTGTTTACATCCACAATCCTGAGTGTTTGCTGTACAGACAAAGAGCTTATATATGCTCACATCCTCTTTGTTTACTCATTTCATGCATGTGTTGCTCATTTAGCTGCTTTGTTTCTTCGCTTTAAACTCTTATAAAGTATTTTAGTGATTTTCCGTCGAGTTGAAATGCATATTTAAACTTTCCCGTCTCTCGTCGCACTTCACTCCCAGTTACTTCCTGTTAGGAAACAGGTGGGAAACTGGGAGGAGAGGAAACGAGCGGGAGGAAATACAGACGTCATGTAAACAGCCAGGGCTGATATTTCTGCCGGTCCCAGAACGAAGCTCTCCTGGAACATTTCGACATTATCGTACAGGAAAAACTGTGGCTTCACACTCAGCGGCAGATCAGCTGTGGATAACAGATTATACTTTATCAGCATATTGACCTGCTGCTGTCCAGGCTCAGTGTCGACTGTTTGTTCTCTCACTGCTCCGAGATCATCACAATCTTTGAGAGCATGTTCACAACTGAAGTTACAACAAATTAAAAACCATATGGTGACAGAAGGAATTATAAAACAGATTCAAACTAAACTCAAAACTAGGACTTGTTTTGTAGAACTCCAGTCCCATCCTAATCCTCAGGACTCGGACTCGAGCATTGACTCTGAAGTGGAAGAAGTGGACTCAGACTTTTTTTGTTTCTTTTTTCGTCATAATGTGGCATAAAATATCTACAGCTGTGTTAATACAGACGTGTTAAAACTGTACCAAAACTTTTCCCACAAGATGAACCCGTCAGAGCTGCTTCACTCTGTTTACTGGACACAAACTTCCAGCCAAGTAAAATGCAAATACATTGATAATTTCAGTTTGTGTTTGGGAGTTGGTTGATTCGATGACGTGCTGTAAAACGTCGTCGTTACAGACGAGTCGACGAGGACGGGGGTTCAGTGGACTAACATATGCTAAGTTGCTGCAGTTTGTTGTGTTTTTTCAGGTGGTTGAACAGGTTAGTTGTGTTGCTTTGTGGTGCAGACACAAGTCTCATGCAGTCTTTGCATATGATTTGCTCTTGTTTAACATCACTCAGCCTGAATCTGAAACTCTCCCAAACATCAGACGATTAGTTTTAGATCTTCACCCTCTGCTTCTGATGTTTGTGTTTCATGTTGTAGAATAAAACAAGCTCAAAACATTCAGACATATTTCCGGCATCAACAGAAAAGCCTTTGACTTCAGGACAAAGGAACCAGAAGTACTAAAACACTGACTTATCTCCAGGTTTTAGACTCGTCCCTGGAGCACTCTATAGACCGTTTGTCAACAATAAAACCAGGTATTAGCTGCTGCAGGTTTATAATGTAACAGGTGATTATTCAGTGTTCAGACCAGTCTGATGGCTTCTGCTGCAGAGAGACTGTATGTTTGACTTTGTCAGTTTGTCGGTGAGTTAAATGTCACCAGGACTGGACAGGAAGGATGGGCTAAACTACCAAAATAAAACCCCAGATTGTGAGGAAGTGGAATTTTCCTTTAACCCCGGGCAGGACTGCTGTTGTTTGGGATTCAGTTTCCATGTTTTTCTGCTTTTGTTTCCATTTGAAGCTGAAAAGAAGAATCAGAGGTTTGACTGTTTAAACTGATAATGACGCCACTTAAAGGCAGACGGCCCGTAAACACAAAGTGACAAGTGTTTGTGGGCGGCAGCTCGACAAGCTGAGTGTGAGGAGTGTGTTTGTGCAGAGGAAGTGTGGTGAGGAACCAGTCCAGCGAACATGAGGAAGTGCCGTCGATGACAACTCAGACTCGAGCGTCACACAGTCGAGTGTGAAGTCCGCTCTGGTTTTTCTCTTTGGCTAATGTGTAGCTGCGTTCGAGGCCGAGCTGCCGCTGTTGAAATGCCTGAATCAGCATGAAACTGCCTCTGCTGAAGTGTCTCTGAGCAACGTGCCAAACTCTGACCCAGAGGAAAGGCTGTTCCCTCTGTGGCAGCGGACGTTTCCTGCTCTCTGATCTGTCTGCACATGTAATATACAGTTATTTAGATGACATGCTCTGATAGACGTGGACGGAATAATAACAGCAGCACAAACTGCAGCCTCCAGAACGACCATTGAGCTCAATTAACTCGTCTGTTTTAACATTATAACCTTCATGAAGGAGGAATTATTATTATATGTAAATGTTATTATTATATGTTAGCGTAGCTTTTTTCTACATCAGGAGGTTTTTACTTGGAGCTGAATTATCTACACAGGTTTCCTCTGTTAATACTGAATAAAGTAGTTTAACATTAATGGACAGGATGTGGAGAGCAGCTGTTTGCTCTGATCACTGAAGATCCAGATGTCTGGTGACTAAAATCCTTCATCTGGTTCAATTGACGGTGACTTGTAACAGTAAAAAAGTAGCAGACTGAAAATGTAAAATGAAAAATCACGTTCACTGTTGTTTCATATTTTCTGGAGTAAATAATCACATTTTCAAGAAGCTGTAGAGTTTGACTGACGTGTCCAGCTGCATTGTGGGAAATGTAGGATCCAGTGTTTTTGGACTTTGACCTAAAGGAGGCGCTAACAATCAGAAGACTGGTTTGGACATTTTCCTGTTTTGTGTATATAGCATGGTCAGCTGGCTTCTATAACCAGTCTTCGTCCTGGGTTCATTCACCAACTAAAGCTCATTAATTGATTTAACAAAATAACTAATCAAGTCATTTAGTCTTAAGGTTCATCTATAAACATAATATGAAACTTCACAAGGTCAGGTAGTCCTCGGATGTCTTGTTTCTATTAACTTCTAAAAAGTTCTCAGAGGATGGCGTGCATTTTAACATTTCGAACCAGTTTTTAGTAACTACTAAAAGTGACTTTTATTAATAATCAAATATCAGTTTCATATTGCAACAATTAGTCAATCGTGAAAATGTGAGAATTAACTATTTTGGTAATTAGTTGATTGTTTTCGCTGGTTCCTCGTAAATTTGAGAAAATGCTGCCAGTTGTTGGTTTGCATGAGTTTTTAGTTAGTTGGACACAATGAGACATTTGAGGATAGCAGTGGTTGGTTCTCACTGTTCTGTGATGTTTTGTAAACAAAACAATTAAGAGACTTATCGAGAAAATAATCAGATTAATTGGAAGTGAAAACAATTATTAGTTGCAGACATAAAAGATCCAAAATATTTGTTTGTCCTTCAAGTTCCTCAAACCTCCAACCACTGGAACATTTTATTAAACCACTTTTATAATGGGACAGTAAATGTCACCACACTGTTTAAATCAACTGAATAAAGGAATGAAAGAAAAAATAATGGATTAACTCGCAGGAAAACAACTCACCACCACATAAACCAAACAGATCACCAGTCATTACCAACACCCGAGTTAATTATCCCCTCACATACAAAACACTCAGATCTTGTCCAGGCATGAAGTCGCAGCGTCACTTCGTGTTCAGGTGACGCAGTCTGCTGTCACAGGAGGACGATGGTTTCCTCAGTCAGCCTGTTTTCCTGAGCTGCCGTCCCAGCAGACCTTCCGCTGCAGGTGGATCGGCCGCCGCTCAGTGCCCCACCGCCGCCGCCACAGCAGTCTGCGACACGTTTATCTGGCGGCTGGAGAGTTTAAGAAGCAGCCAGCCGAGCGTTAAAGCGTGTTTACATGCAGACGGCTGTTTTCTTGTAGGGCCTTATTCCCACAGCAGCCGGTTCAACCTCATATCACACTCGCGTTGGGGAGGAGGGTGAGGACCGGAGAGGAGGGGGGAGTCAGGCTCTGCTGCTGTTTGCACAGAGATAAACATCTGACTGAGGAGTTAGGGATTCAAAACACAGCGTCACGTCTCAGCACAGACTGTTTGGACCAGTTTGAATCATCTCAGAGCTGAAACCGTCCCGTCAGTTTCCTTCCACAGTAAACTAACTGTGGCTTTTTCATACTTAGTAATTGTTTGACTTTTAAAGCATTTTATGTCTCAGTAAACTGAGTACTTTGACTGTTGGACTGTCTGAGGACGTCACCCTGAGCTTTTCAACTATTTTACAAAACAAATCATTCGATCAGTATCTTGTGCAAAATTATTACGGCCTGTTCCGAAAAAAAAAAACTCCAAATCCTGGATTCTTGTCCTACAACAGTGTCCCCCAGAGCTGAACTGATAAGTTGATTAATTGTTTGGTCTGCAGATAGAAAATTAATTAGATAATCGTAAATTTTCCAAGCACAGTACAAATCATTCTCTAGTTACAGCTTCTCCAGTCGGAGGGTTTGCAGCTTTCTCTTGTTTTGAATCATGAAATCTGAATATTTTCGGGGTTTTGAAAATGTTGGTCGGACAAAAACAAGACATTTGATGCTTTGGGCTTTAGAAACAATTAATTAATTGACTTTTTTTTTTTTTTTTACAGTTTTCTTATGATAAATCAAGAAACTAATCGGCAGAGTAATCATTAATGAAAATAATAAGTTGCAGCCTCACATCTTGGTTCAGGCCTGAGTAGATTTCTGGTTCGTGCTGTGCTGACATTTTGATTTGCAGCCATTTTTGATTTGAAGACGTCACGTTTCTATTTCCTGTTTTATAGACTAAATAATCAACCACCAATCAATAATGACACGATCGATAGTTTCAGCTCTAATCAGAGAGAATTACCTGTGATGAGTCCTGCAGCTCATTACGCATTGTTTTTGTGTTTTTCTGAGCTGTAGCTGCAGCTGAAAACACCACAGCTTTAAATAAGCTTTCAGTACCAAAAGTGGAACCACAGAAACTTGTAAATCAGTTTTAATTTGTGCTTTGAAGTGGAAGTGATCTAAATATAACCGTGGTGTGGAAAGGATCAGCGGCTCTGACAGGAAGCTGGAGCTGCTGCTCTGTTGTAAACTGTTTACTCGCTGCTAAAACAGTGAAAAGGCAGCAGCTCGGTTCACAGGCCGGTGTCTCCATCAGATGTTTGACTTTCTCCTGAGCGCCTCGGGTGACCGCTTCGCCTTCAAACCAGAGATGTGAGGAGGCAAAACCGCTGCGTTTGTCACTTCCTGTTTGTGTGTTGTGGGCGTCAGTTGTTGGAGGAAGTGACCAGGACGGCACGCTTGACACCCAACACGTGTGGTACGACTTAAAAGACTCTATGGTGTGAAAGCTGCACCGAGACCGCCTGAAAAGGAGGGTCCTGGTCTGGTTCCAAGTGGAATGAAACCAAGTAGAAGAATATGTGATTGCAGATGTGTCATTTTAAAACCTGAACTATTCAGTCCTTTTTTAATGATACGGCGACCACCGAGATCTACACCTGCAGAATATTTACCTATTTTAAATGTTCACATATCACATATTTTATTGATTTTTGAAGTGGAAAGAAAAAGTCTAGAATACAAAAATATTCAGTTGTGATATATGATAAAAACAACAAATATTCTAATGTTAGAGGCTGGAACCAGAGAATTACTGACATTTTTGCTCGACAGATGACGATTGATTATCAAAATAGTTGCTGGTTAATTTTCTGATAACCGACTTATCGTTGCAGCTTCATCAGCTCTGTCATCTGTGAGGTTCAACGACTCTGAAACTGAGACCAGAACTGTGATACAAACAACCACAATTATCATCTTCCTGCTGCGTGCATCACATGACTATTTTGGTCCAATCACAATCCAGTGATAACGCCTGTGGTAAAGGTTGGGCTAGTTTAATAGAAATTAGTCATAAAACCAGGAAGTAACTTAGCATGTTAGCATGTTAGCACTTCCTTCCCCCTCGTCCCAAAGTCAGTGTGTTTCTGGTTAAATGTCTGAAATAAGGTCTGTGGTTTTAACACAAGCTCAAGACATTTTCAGGTTTTATTCTCCGACATAAAATGGGTCAGTAAATCCCCCACTCCTGATGTTTGAAGCTTTTACGTGTCTTAAAAAAGGCGGTTGCTAACGAGTGTCTAAATGAGACTACAGAGGTTGTCGGGGACGTTAACATGAAAACCCATCTACTCACCAGTCCACCTTTACAGCCTCGTTGTGTTTCTACTCACGCTCTTTCAAACTATCACTAACTTTCTAAGAAGAAAGGCTTTTGTAGAAGAGCTCAGAGCTAAATGAAATGACCAGTTGGAAGCTTAGTGGTGGAGACGTTGACGTCATGTGACCGTGGTGTAGTTGGTTTATAGCCTAACATTAGCTTTTTACTTCTGGAGATTGGATTTAGGCTTCAAACATCAGAACAGTGGTGTTCATCTGTGAAGATTATCTGATCAACTAAACCTGGAAGGATCAGAAACTTTAGTTGGTCTCAGTTTATTTTCTGTGGAGGAACCAGGCTGATGCTGACTTCAGGTTTGGACTACAGAAACACATCATCACTGCAGGACTGTGTTACCTCAAACCAAACAATGTTTGGATACGTTTATGCATTCGTGACTGCCTTATTAGAAAAGTATATATATATATATATATATATATATAAGTATTAATGGAAGAGGTTTTGAAGGGCTGTAAAAGAAAAAAAAAGTTTGTAAATTTAAACCTGAACTGAGTTGACGAGAATAACTGTTGATGCCTCGGACTGTTTTACTCTCAGTGGAACATTCATCAGCTGCGAGGCTGAATTATTAAAAGCCGTGGTTGTGGTGTCTGAGTCAGAGCTGTACTGTGGGGTCACAACACGAGTTCATCAGATCAGATATGATACAACTCACTGGACATATTTATTCATATTTAAATTCATTTTCACGATTCTCTTGTGAACGTGAGCAAAGGTTTCGTCACCTGAAAAGGTTTGTGGGTCCAGGACTGATCGTAACCCTCCACCTGTCCCCATTAAGACTCTGCGGTGACATCCCATAATAACCCAGGTCATATAGATGTAGAGTTTGTTTTTTTTTTTCTCTCAAACCACTTCCCTCCTCAGTTTCCTGCTGTGAAATGTAATAAACAGTGGCCTTGTTTCACACAGAGATGTTTCCTCAGATTATTTTGACAAAATATTTTCACCCATGCAAAAAGAGATTCACAATCAACTTTCTGCAGGTTTTCACTCCTCGTGTTTTTCATTTTGCTGACAAAAAAATTCAACCTCCCCACACCAAAAAACAGAAGAGACTAACATGAGTGTCTCTCTCTTTATTTCCTTCTCTCCTCCTCCTCTTCCTCTTTCCAAACTTCTCAGAGTTTTCAAGAAGTCGAGCCCCAACTGCAAGGTGAGTCAGTCGTCATGTTGAAATAAAGATTTAAAAAAACTGACGACCAGAGGAGAAAGATGTCCTCAGATCTTTAAAGCAACATCATGTAACTGGTTCACTGTCATCTGAACACCTCTAACTGAGTCATAGTTAGCGGCTCAAGAGTAACACTGAACTGTCAATCAGTTAAAAAGACTTAGGAGTCATTAAAAACCAGCGATCATCTCTGATATCCAGCCAGGAAACTGGTGCAAAGATCAAGAGTTAGAAACAGAGTTTGAATCGATTGCAGCTCCTCCCTGCAGGGGGCGCTGCCGCTCAGTGAAGTTGCATTATGTTGCTTTAAATAAAAGAGGCTGTAAATGGCATTTATATCCATGTGATTTGCACTTGATTGGACTTTCTGAAGTTTTATTCATGACAGAACTAACTGGAGACTAACCTGTGCAGGTGACAGTTTACCTGGGAAAGAGAGACTTTGTGGATCACCTGGACCATGTGGATCCAGTAGGTGAGTCGGCACATCTGGAGGTTTATTTATATTTTATCAAGAGGCTTTTATTGACGGGGAGTCTTTTTTTGTCTTTTCAAGGGCTCAAAAACTTAAAAATTGTCATAGTTATTGACTCAAAAATACATTTCACTTATTTAGGAAATGCTGCAGCATTTATGCATGAACACTGCAGTAATGTGGTCATATAGGTTAAAAGTGTCAGCCCTCTACAAAAACCAGGTGTGTGAAAGAACCTGAGCAGGTAAAACTTGCATCAGGAGAGTTTCTGGTTGAACTGTCAGCTCTGTCAGAAACAGTTGAGTGAACAAACTGTGGACGTAGTTTTTGTGATGATGCAGCGGTTTGTCTTCCTTCCCTCTTGCTGACAGACGGAGTGATCCTCGTCGACCCAGAGTATCTAAAGGACAGGAAAGGTAAGACCACTTCCTCTGGAAAGAAAAAAACAAGCCTGTGGTCAGTTATCAGCTCTTTAGAAACACAGTGGCCTCAGCAGAACTTTTTGAATTAGAAAAACATGTTTCCACTTTGGTATTATAGAACATTGACTGATAAAAATGTCAGTTTTATCTTTTTAAAAGGAAATCTAGAACACAGTAATGTGAAGGGGTCTGAATACTTTCTGTGCCTTAAGTATCCACATTTAAAGCCTGAAGTAGTCTATATTAATTCTCATTTTCTTGCCTCTTTTTAATATCATCTCTCATGATTGTTAAAGTAATTGATAAGTCTAACCAGTTGTAATTGATGCTGCTTTTATAAAATATATTTGATTGTGTGTTTGATTCAGTCGCAGTAAATTTAAACTTCTGTCAGTTCAGAGTCAAGCTGCAATGATTAGATGATTAATTGATTAGTAAATCAAATGAATATTAATATTTGTTGTTTCCAGCTTTAAACTGATTAAACAAAACATCAGTTTGGACTGTGTGAAGTTATAACAGGTGTTTTTGATGATTTACTGTCATTTTTAATCAGCAGATTCATTGGTAATGAAAGTTATTGTTAGTTGTTGCCCTGAATCACAGTGTTTTACATGAGGTTAAAACACTCAACTCAAAATCAAACAGTAAAATAAAATCAATATATTAAAATGAGATCAATAGAAAATAGCAAAATAAAATACACAGGGATTTAAAAAATTAAAAGTAATAGATCAGAGATGCAGTTCCAGGTAAATTACTCACCTGGTCCTCCTCTTCCTCCCTGCAGTCTTCGTCACGCTGACCTGTGCGTTTCGATATGGACGTGAGGACCTGGACGTGCTGGGTCTGTCCTTCAGGAAGGATCTCTACATCTCCACCTTCCAGGTTAGAGCTCCACCTCAAACCTCCGGCTGCACCTGAGCAGAAAAACAAAACCTGTTTTCACCTGACGGCACTGTCCAACAGTGGTGGAAAGTAACCAAGTACATTTACTCAAGTTCTGTTCTGCTGGAAATGGCTTTTAAAACATGACAAATGATTTTTGGGGATTTTTAAAATAGCTGCTGATTAATCGACTAAATGTTGCAGCTCTGTAACAGAGTAATTTTTGTGTGGTATTAGTACTTTTACTTGAGTAAATGAGCTGAATGTTTCTTCCACCACTGCTGTTCAGTCAGTATTACGACATGTCGAACACCTTTTGATCTCCTGAGTTTACAGGTCTGGTAAAACTGACTGACATTTGGTTTCTCTGAAGTGAAACCTGTGACATTAAATGTCGAATGTAGTCACATCTCCCCCTTCTCTCCCCCTTCTCTCCCCCCTCTCTCTCCCCCCTGTCTCTCTCCATCAGGCCTTCCCTCCGGTGCCTGAGGAGCGGAAACCAAACAGCCGACTGCAGGAGAGGCTGCTGAAGAAACTTGGCCAGCATGCACACCCCTTCTACTTCACTGTGAGTCACCGCTGCTGTCGTGGTTTCTCTTCCAGGAAACACTTGAACGAGCTCAGCTCAGCTTCACCTGCGTTTCGTCCACACGAACCAGGCTGAACAGTCAGTCCTGTTCCCCGAGAACAAAGTCCATAATCTGTGGGTAGAACTTCGGAGGTTTCCAGCCTCAGTCGCACAGTAAACAGGCCTGGATGACTCTTGTATAAATATTTGGAGCAGAGTGGGAACCTGTCATGTGATGTTTATTGATTATAGTCTGATTCTAAAAAGACAGATGAAGAAAGACGACGTGACAAGAGAAAGCTCGTAGATTAAGAGAGCTTGAAAGTGATTACTTTCTATAGCAAGGCTCCAACTAGAGTTTATCTTCATTATTGATTAATCTGCTGTTCGTTTTGTTAAAGTGAAAATAGTCAAAGGTGTCGGCAATAATTTACCAACAATCTCCCAAATCCCCAGATGAGCTATTTAATTTGCTTGTTTTTACAGCACAAAGGACGGCACTGCTTCAGATGGTAGAAAAGATGAGTGGTGTTACCTGTGTTTGTGGGAACCTGCTGTTTACAGTGCCACTACTCTGCTTCTTGTTGGACTTTAAACAGCCAAAATATCTCCACGCCACCAAATGGTCTGACCCTTCTTTTCAACAAAGGGTTTTGTAGGGTCTGTTCCAGCCACATGATTGGTTTGGTGCAGCGTTATTCTAATTATCACTGGCATTTCATGTTGTCTGTCAAAACATGGATGGACTGAGTCAACGTTGTATTGACTATGTCTTATATTTCTAACGAGGAAAAGTTATCTCGTGATAAGTATCATTATCGTTTTATCGTCCAGCCCTACCTCAGGTGGAAACACGAGACACTTTTTGGTTCCTGGTTCCATCGTTCTAGAAGCTTTTTCTTTGAAAGGCTTTTCCACCAAAAGTTCTAAGAACTTTAAATTTCCCAACAACTAATGAATGAACTGAATTCCTCAAATGGTTTCCTGTTCCTAAAGCAGGAACAGAAGTTTGATCATTTTTTGAGATATAGAATTTTTAGTTCCTGGTTCCATGGAAGCTTTTTCGTTTAAAGGCTTTTCCACCAAAAGTTCCAGGAACTAAGGTGCAGTATTTTATACAATATCTCCCCATAGCTTGATTTAAACCCTGGTTTCTTCACCTGAAGCAAAGAGTCGTGTCCTTTTCTTCCTCTTTGTGTCTGTTTTGCATCCATTCAAACTCCAGATAACCAGACATGACTTCTTGTTTCTTCCTCATGTGTTTTAAATCTGCATCTGAAGCTGTAGACTATGAAGAGGAATTTGTACGAGGGACTTTTATGTGTCTGTTTTAGTTCCTGGAACTCTTTGGTTGTTGACTGATGTATGATGAGGATGTGTTCACTGTCTGTGGAGTGTAGCTCCTATAAACGTTTCAGTCCTTAAAGTTACGATTAAATCCTTAAAAGCGCCGTGTCCCACTGGTCAGACGCTCAGCTTAAACACCTGTTCAGAGACAGAAAGCTTCAGAGTTTATGAAGCTGAGGAGAAAATGGCTGCAGCATGTCGAGCTGTGGAGTCTCTCTCTTCGCTCTGACCTGGTTTTCCTGTGCTGGTAAACTTGTGCTGCAGATTAGAGCAGGTTGAGATTTGCAGCTGATCTCATTAAAATCGTGATCGCACTTCTCGCTGAACGAATTAACACCGTGATGCCGTCGGCTCGACCTCGCAGCTGCAGGTTTCGGTCCCTCTGGACACACAGCAGCAGAAAGATTTGCTGTTAATGGATGAGGAGAATTAGTGAAGTTCTGCAGGTGTCTTGATAAATCTGCGTCATCAGGGTTTAATCTCTGTAATCTGAGGCAGTTTATTCTTAATCAACACAACTATAAATGTCAGTTTACCAGGTCATTGAAACCAAACGCTCAGGGTTTACTGCATCCATCAAGTTTATCCCCACACTTCTGGGACGTTCTCTAAGTTTTTATAACCCTGGTCTTATTGCTCAGGGCCGCCACTAACAATTATTTCCATTATCGATCAATCTGCCAGTTGTTTTCTTGATTAATCGGTTAAGTCTTCAATATAATTTATTTTGTCCAAAAACCAAAGATTTTCATTTTGCAAGACATAAAATAGAGAAAAGCAGAAAATCTTCATGTTTTAGAGGCAGAATATAGAATTCTTTGCCATTTTTACATGAAAAAATTATTAATCGATTATCAAAATAGTTGCCAATTCCTTATCAATTAATCCACTAATCATTGCAGCTCAATTATTTCAAACATCAGTTGAAATGCTTCAGGTAACGGTGTTTCAGATTGGTTCTGTTGCCAAATAGATCAATTATTGATTCTTTTCAAAGAGAATTTTTTTTCTTTTCTGCAGCTGAAATCCATTTTTTTAAAATTAATATCTGTTTGTTCTGATGCGATAAACTTTAGTTGATCATATCTCATCTCTCCTGGTTCCAAAACCTCTTTAACTTCATCACTTTATTCACCATGACATTAACATTTTCACTGCAGACCAGTGACTGTAAATAAAGATGGCCAACACGTCTCCACTTCCTCCCACTGCAGGAAAATGAAGCTAAAGTTTCCGAGAACAAACATCAGCGTGATGAGATCGATCTAAAATGACAGAGATCATGTTGTACTTTGACAGTCGTGGAGGGAGGCTGGGTTTATGACCTGTTCTGCAGCCGGCCACCAGGGGGCAATCAAGATGTTCTGGCTTCACTTTGAGGAGCTGTCGTGTCGTCCATCTTTATGTACGCTGCAGACCAAGTTTCAGCTTTAATATTTAGTTATTTTACCAAACAACTGGTGGCTGCCAGGTGTTTCAGGGTAAAGAAGCTTTGCGAACACTGCCCTCCAGTGGCCAGATGTGGAACTTCTAACTGATTTGTGTGTTTTTTCTTTCTTTGCTGATTCAGATTCCTCAGAACCTCCCTTGTTCAGTCACTTTACAGCCCGGCCCAGAGGACACTGGGAAGGTAACACACACTCAAATGATTCTGTATTCTCTCAAATTAAAACACTCTGAAATACAAGAAACAAACTGAAGTTTTTTCTCAGCTCTGTGACGTTTGTTGTTTCTGGTTCTTTGTTTGGTATCAAGTAATTCTAGACTTTTAAAAGCTCTTTCCAGAAATAGTAAGTAGCCCAACTTGGATATAAATATGTTTCTAAGTGATTAAGTTTAATGATTAACTTGTGTTAGTTCAAAGTCACTTCAACAACACACCCTGTTAGTTTTTAAGGAGTAATTGGTTCAACACTCGTTTTAAAGTCTAACACGTCAAACCCTGCCTGTTTTTATTGGCTGTTACATACAAAAGTCTTTATCCTGATTGGTTCTCGGAGCCTGTTATAAATGTGTAAAAGCTAGGAATAAACGTCCAGCTCAGACAGATGTATCACATGTTACGTTCAGGATAAACGAGCCGTTTTCCCTGTTACTTAAAAGGTTTATTTTCTCCAGAACTTGTAGTTTTTGATAAGATCACTGTTGTCAAGCGTTCTCAAAACATCTCTCCTGACACGGATTCCTAGTTTCAATCTTTGTTAACTCTTTTTGTTAACTCCTAACAGGTTAAGACACCTCTGATTATCAGCAGAGGATAAGAAATTTGATAAAACTCTAACTCTTTGTCCAAATAACAACCAAGAGTTCTGGCCCGTTAGGGGCGACGTCTCTGTGCAGTGCTGAGCTATGAAAAACAGCACCTGAACGTTAAACACGACTCTGTTTCAGCAGAGCAAGTCGAACATCAGCAGGTTTAAATATAAGAATGATTTAACTCTGAGCGGCTGGGATCGGTCTGTGAGGTCTGAGCGTTCAACCGGTCGTCTCCTCTGTTTTCAGGCCTGCGGCGTCGACTTTGAGATCAGAGCTTTCTGTGCCAAGTCGATAGAAGAGAAGATTCACAAGAGGTGAGTTCAGACCTGCTCGATGGTTTGAAGTGGATCCACTGAGGGTCGGAGACTAGTTCAACATGAACAGCTCTAAATCTACGAAGTGAAGGGGGTTTAAAATGTGTCAGTACTTCAGAAGGCTGCTGCTGTTTGTCTTTCACATATATGACAAAAAAATGAAAATCTTCAGGTTTTAGTTCATCACACAAAACAAGCTGAAGACATCACAGTGGCCTTTTTGTCTCTGTTTTTTCCTTTTACATTTCCTAGACTAAACGATTGTGAAACAAGATCAATCGACAGCGAAAATCAGCCTCGATTTATTGTGCAAATTATGTTTTTAATTAATCATTTCCTCTACAAAATGTCAGAAAACGTCTGAAAAAAGACTTTCTCTGAATCAACATCTTGAAACATCTTGGTTTTTTTGTCAGATATTCACTTAACTTTAATGTTAAACAATGACGTGACTGCAGATCTTCATGTTGGAGAAGCTGGAACCAAAGGACAAACTATAGTTTTGCTTAAAATAATGACTTCAGCAGTAAATTGTTAAAAATAATTTTTCTGGCGATCAACTAATCGACAGTAGTTTGAAAGAGCGTGAGTAGAAACAGACCTTATTTCAGACATTTAACCAAAAACTGGGACGAGGGAACAGGAAGTGCTAACATGCTAACATGCTAACTTACTTCTTGGTTTGTAGTTAAAATCTTTATAATCCACCAGTTATTTTCTCTATGAACAGTTAAACATTTTCTCTGTCTGTCAAACATCCACACCTGTCACCTGCCCGACCGTCAGTCCAACATTCATTCTCTCTCTGTCTGAGCAGGAACTCTGTGCGTCTGGTGATCAGGAAGGTTCAGTACGCTCCGGAGAAACCTGGTCCTCAGCCGATGGTGGAGACGACCCGCAGCTTCCTGATGTCTGACAGATCCCTGCACCTGGAGGCCTCTCTGGACAAGGAGGTACACGCAAAGACACACACATAAGAACTACATGAGTACAGTTTAAAGGTACTTTTACTTCAGTTGACTGTTTACATTTTCTGCTACCTTATAATTCAATTATTAGGTAAACATTCTGCTTTTTTCTCCACTATATTTATCTGACAGCTGGAGTCACTTTTCAAATTTAGACTCTGAAAATGAAGCACAACACACAATGAAGTACTTTTACTGTCAAACTACAGGAAGTACTTTTACTGTTCTGCTTTAACAACAGGAAGGAGTATTTTTACACTGCTTAACTGGTACTTTAACTAAAATAAAGGCTCTGAGTACTTAATTAAAATATTTAATCTTTTTTAATAATCACATTTTCCTCATAAGTTACTTTACTAACTGTGATAAATGTTGTCTTTTCCCGTGTTGTGTCGTGTCCTGTCGTGTCGTGTTGTGTTGTGTCCTGTTGTGTTGTGTTGTGTTGTGTCCTGTTGT